>JAVXUP010002405.1:0-135054 GCA_033070095.1 Escallonia herrerae | reverse complement strand
AAGAAACACTAAAAACCGAGTATTTAGTCTGGCAAAATTAGAGCGATTACAACTTTTCTATAGGTTGGGCCAACTCCTTTTACTACTGGAGGTAGCATTAGTAAACCTAAAATACCAAAATTCCTAAACAGCATTGGAACTATACTAAATATTCTCCTTAGACACTTCTTTGATCATTTAGTTTTCTTCGCTGGAGTTTGTAGGTTGCAAAGCCTATCATTTTGTCGAACTCACGTCTCGGGTTCTACTTCATGTGGCGGTCAAATTATTCTGGCCCTGATAATCTTGAGAATACTCTAAACATGAGTCAAAAAGTAAAAGGAGGGTACCTATGCAAAAAATGGGAGAGTACCCTCCAGATTGTAATCAAATTTAAAGCTCTCGCACATGATTTTCCTGAAAAACGGGAGATTACCCTCCAGAACAAATTTAAAGCTCTCGTACAAGATTTTCCTGAAACAATCTGTGACTCTACCAAATGGGTTTGACAGGAGTTGTGATACAATACATGCACATGTAAAAATTCGAGAATTGGCTAGTAAGGAAATCATGAAGTGGTTTGAAATGCAAGGGAGAAGGAAAAAAGAGGCCACAATTACCAATTCATTCCTTCAAATAGTAGCCTTAAAGCGCGTAGACTTCAACCATCGAAACTTTGAAAAGTAGGACGTAGCTGGAAATTGTTGAGAAGTTGAGGCTAGCAAGGAGCTCATTACCTTTTCAGCTTTTGGTGAATTTATCTACCATGTCTATAGACAATAAATGAGACTAAAATATACCCTCTATAGTAAGGACAGTATCTTCTAACTGGCTATTGCATTTTGGAAGCCGTAGAATTTGATTGCATTGACAGCGTGTACCTAGTTCAAGTTAGGCTACTATCCATGATAAAGAATAACCAGTGTTCTGGCACGGTCAGCTCCTTCCCCATTCCGGTTTGCTACGATGTGTGATCCTTCTTTTGTTTTCCCTTGTAGATATGAATGAAAATCTAAAGATACCCAGATGATGTCCAGTTATCTAATGATTAGAGTCTATTTCAGGAAGAAGTTGCGAAAGAGTTGGGCATCCCAGTGCAATTCCAGCGTTTCTGGCTGTGGGCAAAGCGTCAAAACCATACCTACAGGCCAAATCGACCATTGACGCCTCAGGAGGAAGCTCAATCTGTGAGTATATATTGAGTTGGCTGCTGTTCTTTTGCTGCAAGCCATTGTTACACACTACACATACACGCACGCGCGTGCGGGCGCTCACGCATATCAATGTGTATTCAACTTGAGCATTATCATGAAGTTTCCTTGTGCTAGTTAGTCCTCTGAAATTGCTTTTAACATTATTCGTGCTCCTTTGTATCCATGTTTCCTTTTTGTTTTTGTTATGGACATAATTAAAGAACGTTTGACTTGGGAACAAATTTTACTATTAGTAGTTGAATGTTGGGGCTGATTCCTGGAAACAGTGTACATATGTTTTGGCTGTAAATAAAAAAGTTGTAGGAGTTACTCTCATCGTTATTTTTTTACTTGATGATTCATGCATAGGACCAAGTAGCAGCTGCTTCTTGAGAGGACTTAAACATTGCATTTGTACTATAGTCAAACATTAACCAGAAGTTGCAAGGTGGCTCAGGTTGGAGCCCTCATTTTGGTAGGATGCCTATGAGCTTGGGTTCACTGTGGTGCGGTGGCATTTGAATATTGTGCAGTAAGTGGGAGATGTGATTGGGCAAGCCTGGGAAAATGAATTAAATGCGGATTACTAAGTACCTTTCCTGATAGCTTGACCTTTCAGAGGATTGGTTGCCTGTTCCATCATTAACTCGAATACCCAGTATTCGTTGCTATGTACAGATGGCCGTATGCTGTACCTACTGCTGTCATCCTGCATGAATGTGCTGATTTGGCAAAGTAAAAGTGAAAGATCTTAAGTAGTGTATCATTGCTGACATACCAATGCAGGATCTATTACATTGGGCAGTTTATGAATTGATGTTTAATTGAAGAAGAGAGCTAACACTTATTGTAGTGGGGACTCGATAACACAATCTTCAGATGAGGTTGATAACTTCTTAGATTAACTTTTTTGTGTAGTTTTTATTTTTTCCCGTTATACACATGTGTCCGCACTTGTGCATGTTAATGGCAATATTGATTGTATGGATCAGGATTATTACATGAACAAGTTCCTCATTTTGGGCTTTCATAGTCGCTCCCGTCTTGTTTGCTGTAGCAATAACCATAACGGCTTTTCCTTAAAATTTCTCGTCATTCCATAAAATTTCTTGTCATTCCAATTGCTGGATTAAGCGCGTATGGCTTATTGCCTCTATGCATTCTATTCTAGGTTGGACAACTTCGAGAGGTATCTAATAAAGCAAATAATGCTGAGCTGAAATTGTTTTTGGAAGTTGAACTTGGGCAGGTATTATCTCATTGAATGATCATCTTTTCCCTCTTGTTCTTCGTGTTCTTTTCATCTTGTATTGGAAAATTCTCAATGGGTTGTGGGGCAGGACCTTCGGGGTTGCTCCTGACTGATTCCTCAAGTCTTGCTTGTGGCATTGCTAGCCTTGAGATCAGTAAGGCTGGTAGAGTGATAAAGAGCAATCTTGAGGTCAATCCTTGCAACTTGTAAGGGATGTTCTGTGTTCTATGCTGATATGTGCGTTAATTTAGGATTTGCGGCCCGTTCCTCCACCTGAGAAAACTAAGGAGGAGATTCTTCTCTTTTTCAAACTTTATGACCCTTTGAAAGAAGAGCTCCGGTATGTACTGATCCTTATTGTTATTATTCTCTAACTTTAGGGTCTGAGGTATATGCAGCACACTTCAACATGTACATAACACAAGTTTGAAAACCCAGAAAGACTGTAAATTTTTTTTCTCGTTGGGGGGTGGGCAATTGTCCATTGTGCACAATATACATATCGTTTTGAAAAATTGCTTATTAGTCACTTGTATATTAGTTGAGGTTGAATACCGTAAGAATGGTAGGGCTACTGTAAGTGTCCTATCTGGCCTGTTAGTACTCAGCTATAATAATTTTGTATGTCACAAGAAAGTTGCGAGGCTCTTTTTCTCATTTTCACTCCTACTTTAGTCACAAACATGAACTTAACTTCGTAATGGGTATTGGAGCTTCCAAACGACAAACTGTGCTATACAATCGTAGGTATTTATCCAACTAAAAGAAGTCTATCTGGGAAGTCTAGTTCTAAAATGGTTGACATCCTGAAACGTGTGTAAGAACTCGAATTCTTCTCCATGTCAGGTATGTGGGGCGGCTGTTTGTGAAGGGCAGCGGGAAACCAGCAGAAATTCTGGCAAAGTTAAATGAATTAGCCGGCTTCGATCCTGGTGAAGAAATTGAAATCTTTGAGGTGGTCTTCTCATTTCATTGTGCCTTTCAGCTCCCTATACTGGTTATATTTGTTGTGATTGATAGGGTAGTTATCTCACAAATCATCTTTACATCCAGGAGATAAAGTTTGAACC
Source organism: Escallonia herrerae (assembly GCA_033070095.1). NCBI lineage: Eukaryota > Viridiplantae > Streptophyta > Magnoliopsida > Escalloniales > Escalloniaceae > Escallonia > Escallonia herrerae. The sequence continues at coordinate 131,560 of JAVXUP010002405.1, read as the reverse complement.
AAATGTAATGTGCGAACACATTGATACAAAGCTCACATTTCGGGGTAGTCAGGTACTTAGTATCATCAATTGCAAGCTGTTTCATAATGTCTATAGTTCTTGTTACCTTTTATTGAATTTTTGCTCGTTTTTGTGTGAACGAAGTTTTAATCTTGAACCAGTGCAAGTTTTAGTCAAATTATGAATTATTTCATTTTTCTACTGTCTCCCCTTTGTAGCTTGAAGATGGGGATATCATTTGCTTTCAGAAAGTCCTTCAAGCTGAAAGTAACGAACAATGCCGCTACCCCGATGTTCCTTCTTTTTTGGAGTACGTACATAATCGTCAGGTACGCGAACCTTCTTAATATGACATTTAGGTCTTTCAAATTTTCATTTTTCTACATGAAGTTGCAGTAGTTTTATTTTTCTGGTATATGGTTATAGTTGTACGTTGACTCACTGTACACCTATTATGTGGCAGGATTATGAATCGTTTTCTAACACTGCTACGAAAACTCAACATTATTTAAGTTGGCATTCATGGAAATGTTACATTTGGCATGAGCTGCTTCCCCTTTTCTCTTCTCATTTTGCTCCGATATACGCTATTTATCTTCGTTGTAATTATCACTTATTGTGGATTATTTTTGTCAATGTTTTTAAGTAGCTATGCTTCTGCTACATAGCATCATTATGCAAAGGGTCTTTGTGGGTTATACGAGTTCCAGTGTTCCACCCCTTGTCATATATCATATAATAGTGAGAGTGCAGCAGCTTGTATATCTAATGCAATTTCTTCTTTAGTTTTTTTATTAAATCGAGTGTGATGTATAACTGTTTTTGTTTCTCTTGTTATTTAGCACCAAATTCACTTCCAAAACGCTATAAATTTCCGGTAGCTTCATGGATACAGTTCGATGCCTTATTTTTATCCAAATTATACTATAAACATATGAACTACTTGGGGTTGGTGAGGTGGGAAGGATGGTGGAAAGTCAGTGGCTTTGTGGTTAACTGAAAGGGAGTGTTTCATGTGAAGCTTGGAGAGGTGCTGTCGTAGGTTTTCGTGTTTTGGTGGTGGTGGCAGCTGAAGAGGAGGGGTGGCGATGTTCATAAGTGAGTAGGTTTTTCATATACCATTAGGTTAACTACTACCTCCTTTCCCCATACTTATTAGATGATTGCTGCCAATGTCTAGAGTTAAAACCAGTGCTTAAACCCATTGCACAAGTCTGACTGAATATTATGATAGAATCTGTTTGTACTCTGCAACTGGTTTTTCGTTTTTTTCATTAAAAAATGACAAATATATAAACAAGTAGAAGGGTGCTGCAAAAGTGGATGAGGCTTCCATAGTTTATGCTGAGCCTGGAATATTCCTAACCGTTAGGTATGGTGTTTAAGAATAACCGTAATAGTCAAATGGAGTATAATGGATTCACTAAAAAGTACCAAAGCAATATGGGTTTATGTGCAACTTTGTTTAAATTATAGAGCACCAATTCAACTAATTGACAACGGAGTACTTAAAGAAAAACATATGCAAAGTGGCCGATACTGTGCTACATTATGAACTATTCTAATAGCTTTGTGACCTTTTATTAAAACAAAAGGAAGAAAGAAATGTGCATACTCGATTTTTAAATAATTGCACATGTATGTATGTGTTGTCAAACAGGCTCTCCAGTGTTTTACAAATTTGAATTTGGGCCAACAATATGCATTTTTTTTTGGCATTATAAAATAGAGCTGAAACGTTTATGCATCTCGATCGAAGGGGAAAACTTCACATAGTACAAAGTTACTAAAACCTTTTCACTACCTTTCCAACACAATCAAAAGAATCAATTACTCAAGTGTTCTTTACTTCTCGTGGGATCAAATGATTCCGTTAGGTTACTTGGTATGGCTAAAACTAAATTTATGAGTGAAACAGATTATTTCACTAACTTAGGCAGCCTCATTGCATAAGGCTTCCACCCATTGGGGGTTTTAGGGAGGGTTGATGTATGTAGTTCTACCCCTACTATTGTGGAAAGACATTTGTATTGCCAATAAAGATGTAAATTTAGTGAACAAGTGTTTCTTTTGAACAACCCAAGCATAATGTCACAGACACATTGTGTGGGCACTTAGCACATGGTTGCACAAGGGGATATAGGCGTTGGACCCCACAACAGGCGTAGTGTGTAATGGAATAGCTGAATGCATTGGGCTCTGCATCGACTCTTTAACATCGTTCGGCCGTGTTTGTATGAGAATGTACCGGGCTCGTTACAAGTGGCGTTAGAGCCACACCCTGACTTGTACTGGAATGTTTAACCACACGGGGGACAATAGATTGTGCTTCTGAAACCTCTCAGATGGCGAGCACCGGGGTGTACGAGGATGTCACAAAGAGCCGCTGTAGCACGTGGGGTGATTGCGTAGGACGAGACTTAGGGAAGTTGTTTCATCCCCCTTACAAGGGCACAAGGGATTGGGCATAGTAGCTGTGACAGACTAGTTGTGTGGTGACTAGCGCTTGGGTGCGCACGGGAATATAGGCATTGGACCACACGATAGCATGCCGTCTAATGCCAAATCCTAGTACATAAGGTTTTGCATCGACTCTAACATTGCCCAGATATTGGGGGATCTATTAAGGGCCTTGGCGCCTTATTTAGGTATAGACGGCTATATCTGTGTGAGATGTCCCTGGGTCCTTGACAGGTAGTATCAGAGCCACACCCAGTGTTGTGCTGGAATGTTAGACCACCGGGGGCGGCAGACAGTGCATTTGGAACCTCTTTGATGGCGAGCACCACAGGGTGCACGAGGAAGTCACGAAGAGCAGTGTAGCACGCGGCTGCTAGCGTTAGATGGGACTCAGGGGAGTTGCTTTCGGATTGGGCGTGGTAGCTGTGATAGCTGTCACATACTCATTTTGTGGGTGTGTAGCTATGTTACACGGACTCAGTATGAGTGTTCGAGTGGGATATGTGTGCAAGTGTTGGATTTGTCTAATTCTCAAAACCGAAGACACGGGAACATGACAGAATATTCCTATATATTTTATTTGTTAGTTATTCCTTGGCTAGGACGGTGTTTTTTGTGACGCAATTGTTCTACTTTACAACTTGTACTATCTCAAAGTAATAACGAAGTAAAGGAATCTCTAAGATAATGTTCTTAGTGGCATATCCTTTGAGATGTGTCAGACACATCTCATACCCATGTCTCTAAGTTTCGAGTGCCCGGCACAGATAGTTCACGCATTTTAAATGGAACACAGGCGCCTAGCGTAGGGGTGCGTAAGGGGATATATGCGTTCACCAGGCCACGGGTCTGGCTTGTAATGTCACAGCGTAATGCACTTGGCTTTGCACCGATTCTAACATCGATAAGACATTTTTTTTGGGGTGGGTGGGTGGGTGGAATCTTTTGGGAAAAAGGCTTGGGGGCCTCATATAGGTATAGCTGGCTGTATCCATGTGAGGATGTCCTCGAGTCCTTGAAAATAAGCTATAACTTATAGGCTTCCTTTTTCATTTCCTTTTATTTTCAGTTATGTTTTGATGACGTTCTTTGATAACACGAGGTTTATTTTGCGTTGTGGCTTATAGGTTGTTCGCTTTCGATCATTGGAGAAACCAAAGGAGGACGAGTTCTCTCTTGAGTTGTAAGTTTTTTGTGCATATAAATCTTAACGTGCAGCTAGTATTATTTAGCACCAGCCTAAATTTCAGTGCTAAGCACCTGATAGTTATATTAATAATAGTAAATTTAGAAGTATTGAATTGCATTATAAAATTTAAAGCATTCATTTAATTATCTATGTAGGAACAGTATTAGCAACATTTATCGAAATAATTATTTCATCAAAGATGGTTATACTAGTGTTTAATTAGGTGAATTTTCTTTTAATTGACAGCCGAAATGGTGGAATATCCCTAAGGAAAGCACTTGTGCATTCAGTTACGGATATGATTACATTCTTCAAATGAAGATAGCTATGACCTATAAGACACGGGCGTGGATACTTCATTTTTAAAACTATAGGATATGGGTGCGGCGGGGATATGACAACTTACAAGTGTTCTATATTTTTCTTAACTATTTATCCTTAGTATTGAATTTCTTAAGATGCTTGAGGAACTTTTATGGTCACAACATCTTCATCTTCATCTACCTCTCCATCACTGTCATCAGTAAAATTGCGGCCTCCAAATCAGACTCATCAAGTGAAAGCTCCATAGCAGAAAGTACCCCAACATCATCCTTGGTACCAAATTGTTCACCTCCAACATCCCACATTTTTGTCACCCATTGTGCGTATTATGGAGATCTTCTTGAGAGAAGTCGGAGATTGCCATGAATGAAAAATAAGTCCTCCGCACGTTAGTTGTGGTGTGAACTTTTTCCTTCTCAAGAAATTTACCAAGGAGTAAATTGCTTTCAGCACAAGACGAAGAAGCGTTTTGATGAAGTAGTTTCAAAGCTATGCTTTGGTGCATGAGGACCAAGGCATGACCAACAATCATGAGGACAAATGATAGACCGATCGTTAATAGAATCAATATAATTGAGTTTGCCACGAAAGTTTTTAGGAATGTCATTGTCAAAATCAAGTCTTTTGAGGTTAGTGTCTTGGTTGAGTAGCTTTTTTAAATGCTAGAATCAGTTTTCAAATTACATAGGGCTTACAAGTATGGAAACAATGATCCTACGAAATTACTTAAATTACTTAATATAGAAACAAGGACCTCGTCCAAGATAATATTGGAGACTTTTGGCGGCACTTTATGTGTAGCATAGAAGTTCTGTAAATCCTATTTTACATTAAAAAACTTATGTGATGATGTCTTGCGCAACAACACACTGTTGTGTTTCTCGCTTTGCTTAGTTTTATATCATACAGATTTTTATATTGTTTTCCATTGAAAATTCTAGGTCAAAGCTTCACAATTACGATGATGTTGTGGAAAGAGTAGCTCGCCATCTTGGGTTGGATGATCCATCTAAAATAAGGCTTACATCTCACAACTGCTACTCCCAGCAACCTAAACCCCAACCTATTAAGTACAGAGGAGTGGAACATCTTTCAGACATGCTGGTCCATTACAATCAGGTTATTCACCAAATGGTTGTTGCATTAAGTGAGACTCTTTTAAGTCTTTGTTTTCAGTAGCATTGCTTCCTTGAGGAATTTACACCATGCTGTTTCTTTTATACCAACAGACATCTGATATTTTGTACTACGAAGTGTTGGATATTCCTCTGCCAGAACTGCAAGGCCTGAAAACTCTCAAAGTTGCTTTTCATCATGCTACCAAGGACGAAGTGAGTGCTGATTTTTGCTATTCACTGTCTAGATTATTTGTGGCTCTCCCTCTCTGAAATGACCTTGTTTGAACTGTTTCAGGTAATAATTCATACTATTAGGTTGCCGAAGCAGAGCACTGTAGGGGATGTTATCAACGACCTTAAGACAAAGGTAACTTCTACAAGTGTACCGCTATCCAACAAATTAAGGAATTACCTTGTGAAGTTACTTGAATTTCCGAGTTCTTACCCTTTTGCTAAAAATGTGTTGTTCTTCAAATTACTTGCAAACTTGCTTGAGAGCTAGATATTTTGATTTGTGTCATTTGCTTAAAGATTCTTGTTCTTAAAACTCAAGTGATGAGGCTTGATTAAGAACTTCAATTTTAATTCTGAAATTCTGTTAGACAAGAAACTGCTCATCCTTCTGGTGTATGGTGGAACAGGTTGAGTTGTCTCATCCAAGTGCAGAACTTAGACTGCTTGAGGTCTTCTATCACAAGATCTACAAGGTATTAGACATGTGCATGTAATTTTTTCCCTTGTGCAAAGTTAGCATGATCGTATAAAACTTTTCGGGAACTTTTTCTTCCCTTCCTTTTATCTGCATCACATGAAACCTTTGGGATTCTCTGCATGAAGCAAATGCTTTGCAGACCTTTTCTTTCGTGAGTCCTTTATTTTAATGTAGGTGCTACTATTTTTGCTGGTTTCTACTCGTAACTTAACAACTCCCCCTCCCTCCCTCCCTCCCCAAAACATGGTTTTGGTCCACAGAGATTGTCAAGATTAATTTTTTTTTTGTGTGGTAAATGGTGCATGTAATTGAACTCGGTTTTGATATGGGCTAGCTTGAGGGTTCTTCTTCAGCTACTGAATTTAATCTTGTTTGGGTTTTAATGTTCTTTTGGTTTCTTACTAGTATTTGTTTTGTTTTTTTTCTGTTTTTTCCTACCCTTTCTTAATGCTGCTTCTATATCTGCAGATTTTCCCCCTTGCTGAAAAGATTGAGAACATCAATGATCAATACTGGACGTTACGTGCAGAGGAGGTAAGTGCCAATATTAATATTTCATTAGGCAGATTCGTCCTCCTGAGTTAAGTACTCATTTTTTTTTATTCCATCATTATTACATCTAAAAGCTGTTCAATGTTACAGTTGTGTTTAGTAGGTTCTTATGTGACTTGACTTTAGTCAAGTTTTCATTGAAATGCAGCTTTCAATGTGTGCTATTTGGATTGTGAACCAACTCACCCTTTTTGATAGCAATTTGTATAAATGACAGATACTTAAAGTTTTTCTCCATTTTTGATAGTGTAGCTACTTGCCAAATCTTGTGAGGAACCCCAAAGGATATTACAAGGTGGTTTCGATCCAAGGTCATAGGAGACAATTGCATGTTCCCATAGCTTTAATTCACATTCAGTATCAGCCACGGGGTATTCCGCACCTTTGGCTTCGTTGGCTAAAGAAGGAAGAACAAAATCTATTATCATACCAGCAGCTTTCTCACAATTAGGATTAGGATTAAGTGAGTTTGCAGAACTTTAAGCAGCCGGTTGTTACTTGTCAATCTGTGTGATTAGTGCTTACCTTGGAGGGCAAAGCTTGAAATTGGTCATTGTTACCCGCCATATTTTGGATGGCAGTTACTTGAGGAGATGACATGGGCCTCACAACGTGTTGGTTAGTGGGTGCGTGACTGCCCAGAGTTCTCATGTTCGCCAGCCAGCGCCTGATTCAGACGCGCCGTCACTACGTTTGCAACCTCGAAATTCTCCTCCATTCCTTGGCCACTAGTTATGGTGGCAGGTTCATCCTTCCTTGAAGCTTTCCCTTTATCAGCCCTAGAGCCAACTTAAGGTCAGAATTCTCTTTCACCATAGCATCCAATTTCTGATGAATTTCACAGAGTTCCTTCAGTGTTTGCTCTCATTAGTGTCATACCATGGAGGATTTCCGGTTGTAAGTTCTCTGGTCGAAGATCACCAACATCCTGGATATCATTTTTCCCTAGGTCTACACTTAGGGCTTGTGGTATGGTATGTTGCAGTAAGGCAAAACAATGAGCGTGATGCCATTGTTTTTGAAACATAGTCGCAAGCAAAAGTAAACATACGTGGACCATGAAGCCCATATGATCGACGGATGGCAGAAGACGTGGATTTCGTTAGTGTTTACTGGCATAACATAGCTTCCCTCTAACATTCTCTCCTTATCCTTCAACTTGTTTCTCTGACCGTATGTAAACTTTTTTTTTTGTGTCGAAGAAATATCTTGGTTATAAAGAGGATGCACTTTTACCTGCTATATTGACCAGACTAGTGTTGCTTTTACCTTATAGAAGATAGAAGATATCAACATTGATTTCAATGTACACATCTGGCTGGCTTTGCAGCCAGCTGGGTCTTGTTTGCAGTTTGTATAATTAATGATACTTGTTATGGTTTACAGATTCCTGAAGAGGAGAAGAATCTTGAACCTAATGATCGGCTGATTCATGTTTATCATTTTATGAAAGATACAGCTCAGAACCAGGTAGAAATGATAAAGGAATAAAACTTGACATGCAATACTGTTCACACTTTCTCACATCATATGATTTGTAGATGGTATTAATATTTCTCTGTTACAGCAGCAGGTCCAAAATTTCGGGGAACCATTTTTTCTAGTCATCCATGAGGGGGAGACATTGTCAGAAGTTAAAGTACGCGTACAGAAAAAGTTGCAGGTTCCTGATGAGGAGTTTTCGAAGGTATCTTCTTTTTCCTTCCTTGGCAATTGGTTTCTCTGTCAGCTTAATGGTGATTCCAGTCTGGTTAGTTTCTAACCTGTTTTTTGTTACCCACTGTTATTTTCATTCAGTGGAAATTCGCATTTTTGTCTTTGGGTCGTCCGGAGTACCTGCAGGATTCAGATATTGTGTCCAGTCGTTTTCAGGTTTGTATTTCTTGCACAGATCTCTACGTGTATGCTTATGTCATTTAATCTCCTACAATGCTTATCTATCTCACATTTTTGTTTCAGAGAAGAGATGTTTACGGTGCTTGGGAGCAATACCTTGGGTTGGAGCACTTCGACAATGCTCCTAAAAGGTCTTATGCAGCCAATCAGGTACGCACATTCCTTGAAACCACTGAAATTAGGTATTTTGAGGTTGGTAATACATTTTTTTTTACTGCAAAATTTGGTGAAATGTCTAAGTGAGATGTCCAAAGTGGCGATGACCGAGTTGGTAATGGTCATAGCTGTCAAATCGCTATAGATAGCTTAATTGAGTGCAGATGATACATATCTAAGAAGTGGAAGCCCCAAACTACCTAAGAAAAGTTTGCCATATGGCCAGTGATTTTGCGGTGTCCTATCCAGTGTTGTTAAAGGCGACCAAGGCAAGCGCCTCATGCCAGAGGGGATTCAGGCAAAGATGTTACGCCTCGCCCTAGCCCAGGTGAGGCGTCTTCGCTGAGGCGAGCGCTTTTCTTGCTTAGGCAAGGAGGTGCTACAAGGCAAGGGGAGAAAAAGGCCCGCCGGCCATCCAACTGTGAAAGACTTTAAAGAGGAGGGGGGTGGGGGGTGTTGACGACGGGCCAAAGAAGCCCTAATTGATCGAGAAGAGCATCGAAGGGGAAAAAAAAAACGAGGAAGAAAAGATCGAAGAGTAAGAAAACCAGATGAGGAGGAGATCTAAGTTGCTGCTTCTTATTCTCGTTTGACTGGGTCTTTTTTTATGTCATTTCACCGCGCAAGGTTTGGTGCCGTTAGTTTTTTCCCTACTGGACTCTTCAATAGCCCATTTAATGACATTTGATCAGTTACGCTAAAAAAGTGCCACTAGGATTTCTGGCTAAACATAACTTCGAAAATGCCACTAACCATATGTGGTGACAATTAATTGTCGCATGGGGTAAGGGAGGATTGTTTTTTTTTTTTTTTTTGTGGGGGTGGGGGGGATTGCAGCCAAACTAAACTCTTTCCTTCTTTGGTTCATTACATTATATCTTCTGTATTTTTTATTTTCTGATTGTTCTCGCTAATCTATTTTTGTCTTCAAAATTTTTTTTTTGGTTGTTTTGGTTATTTGTTGCATTGTCGTCTGTCATATAGATTGAAAATTTTATACTATAATCTAAATTTATTGGGAAGAGCGCCATACTTCGATAATCAGACTGCCTCAAGCATTTGGAAATCTTAGCACCGTAAGACCGTCTAATGCCGATAACAACAATGGTGGTATCGCGCTTCCTAAGATACGTATTCACCTATCGAAGCTGTATTGCCAGATACGAGGATACGATGTGAATTAGATACGCATGCGATACCATATCATTTTGTGGGATTTTATCGTACCATAAGATGCTACGGTGTCTAGAAAAATGCTGATAACTATGGTGATGGTAGTGTATTGCTAAAAGTTTGTGATAATATATTAGAAATTTAGGGCGCACATTTGAAATGTTTTTGACACTACCACCGACTTGAACTTGATTATGCAGAATCGACACACATTTGAAAAGCCGGTTAGAATCTACAATTAGGAAAATTCAGCTGAACCTGTGCCCATGCGTTACTTGAATGCCAACCTTTCAATGGCATGTGGGGTCTCGCGCAAAAGCAGTCGTGGAAACAAATGGAAGCCAGCAGTGTGACAATTAAACGCGTAGTTTGTTACTCTGATAGACGTGTAATTCTTCATTAGAAGGTGGCTGACCATATGCAGTCTGTGCCCATATCTCGAACCACGCTCCTTGCTCTCTGTCAACCACCCGTCGTCGGGGTGAGTTAGGTAGGTAGCGTTTTCATCTTTCATTCCATTGTAATTTAGGATTGCAGAAGATTTTGGGGGTGGGGATGTATAGAAGGTATAGATGTGTGATTTAATGTTGTTTTGTTTTCCTTTTTCCCTTTTGGTTTTCCCGTTGTAGTTTATCATATAGGCGAGTTGGAGACGAGATATCTGTATAATTTGTGCAAAAGAATCGTCCACTTGAAGTACTGTTCTACTGATCCAACATGGCAGAGTTGTGCTACACCAAAAACCACAGGAATTGTCAATCATTTTTCGTCTTTTCCAATTATTATGCTGTTCATTTAGCCCGATTGCTGGGTAAAAAAAAAAAAAAAAAATTAAAAAGCAAGAGAGCACGGCTTAGAAGGATCGGTCTCGTATATTTATTGTGTTTGAATCTCATCTCCCCCATTTTTGAGAATGATGTAAGAATGGAAGAAACGTTTGAAGAATGAAAAGGAGTGTCTCAGCTCTAATTTGTGATCGTTATTTCTGGTTAATGAACATCAATGGCTCTTGACATTTGGGCCTCTACGTATTATTCCTGTCAGCAAATCAAACTAGAAAGTTGCAGAAGCTTGCTGTAAATATGCACCGGGACGGCTCCGTTTAAAAGTGTATTAATGAAATGTTTCACTTATTTACCAAAAAAGAAAAGGGTTAATTACTCACGGCACCCCTGAGGTTTATCCTAAATTACAAACGGACCCCCCTATCTTTTGAAAATAATACTAAGTTATACATTTTTATTTTTTTGTTAACAGAGTTAATAAAATTAATTAAAAGATGGTCATATTCCTATTAAACAAGTCAATTAGAGTGAGCATTCTTTTAGTCATCAATTTTTTTATTTCTCTGTTGTACTATAGATTCGCTTGTGTTTATTTCCTTTCAAGTGAATTTTTTTGGGGCTAATTACAGCAGTGTCCCTGAGGTTAGGGTAATATTACAGGCGTGTCCATTAGTTTGTAAAAATAACACTTGTATCCGTTGACCAAACGGAATCTTAAAAAACCTAACGGTTTTAAGAAAATGACATTGTTCCCTTAAATTAAAAGGTTATTTATTTCCAAATGCCATTACTTCATTTTAAAAAAAAAAAGAAAAAGAAAAATTGACTTTACTGTTTCCTCTTCCCCCCACCCCCACCCCAATTACAATGGCCAATGCTCAAGGAAATATCTCCAGCGGCCTGCAGCAGCCCAGACTCCTGTAGCGACGGGCGTCAGCGTCCATAAAGATCAGCCCGTCGAGGGACTGGAAATCGTGATGCCGCTCTTGTCGCCGTTGGTGTCGTCCACCTCGCCCAATCGGACGGCCGAGAACAATTCTGGCAAGGATGAGAGCAAGAGGGAGCACAATTAGGGTTTTAAGGCAACAGCCTTCCAATGCCCAGCGAAAAGGGATGACGGAAGGACTGTCGCCGGGGTGGGAAAAGGGGAAGGGCTACCGACCAGGTTCGGGATGATGGAGGGGCTGCCATTGAGGTGAAATAGGGTTTTAGATAGAGCTGCCGGCAGGGTGGATTTGCGAATGGATTGCCGGCGGCGTGGGTTTGCGAAGGGATTGCCGGCGGTGTGGGTGGGGGATGGGCTTACTGGCGTGGTGGGGTGGTGTGGGAAGAGGCTGCCGGTGTGGTGGGGGCGAGGGAGGTTGCCGGCGGAGGAAGCGAGGGAGGGGGGACTGTCGGCGGCAATTTCAGATTTAGATTTAGGGTTTCTAAAGAAATTGGGGGAGAGAAACTTTTTGAAAATTAGGTATTTACCCTAATTAAAAAATAATAAATTTTATTATGTATATACAATATAGGGGTAGTATTGGCATTTAGAAAATACACATGAATGACATCAGCCAAAAAGTGCAATTTTTTAACGGAACCCTAACGGATGGATACAGGTGATACATTTGAAAATGTTTTGGTCACGGTATGTTACATTTTGAAACTTAGTGTCCTTGACTGTAATTACCCCCTAACCTCAGGGACATAGATGTAATTAGCCCATTTTTTTTTACACAATAGATCTTTGTAAAAGGATTGTAATTGAGGCCCACTTTAGTGGTCAGTAGAGTAAATCCCCTTCCTACAACCATTTCTAGTGCCTGGATTACAAAAAAATCAGTTCTTCAATGCTCAATTTAGTAGAATCTAGTTGGATAACTATTTTCATAAAATCATAAACATGAGTTTGGGCCGCCTCAACTATAGTCAAAATTATGAAGTTTTGATTGCAACTAGTCCGATCGGGTACTTATGTCACTTAGACAAACTAGAGGTGTCAAATGGGCCGGCCCAGCCAAAGCCCATCGGGCCGGGGCCGGGTCTGATTCTGGGGATATCTGGGCCTGGGCCCAACATTTAGGGTCGGGCCCGAGTCCAAATTTTTTTTTTAATTTTTTGGCATTTTCTTGTTATTCAAGGTAAGAATTTTAATTATGGTAATTTGTTGTTATTGTTTAAGTAAATTGTACTCTAGGCATGTCTAGTATTCACAATTTAACGAATTTAATCTTTATCCTTTTATTTCATTATGAATCATATACATTGAAGATAAATGTGTTTATAGGCCCTCCTCTTTTTATCCGGGCTTGGGACCGGCTGTTTGTAAACAAACAGGCGAAATTACCTATTTTTTTTTATATATACGAAAAAATATCTATCTTGCTTGTAAAAATTTATTATATATATATATATATATATAAAATTATATTTTATGAGAAATTTTATTCTTAAAACTTAAGAGAGGAAAATAAAAAGAAATTACCTAATCATCCGGAAGTACTTCAACATTCGAGTCACTGCTCTTCCTATTATCAATCGGTTTATCTTGCTCGCGGTATTTCGCATCAAGATAATCCTTCCAACATACATATAGCTCGAGCGACTCGGGATTAAGACGACTCCTCCTGTCATCCAAAACCCTCTCGCTCGCTGAAAATGCCGACTCTAAAGCGACCGTAGAGTCTCGAACTGGCAGTACATCTCGTGCAATTTGAGCTAAAGTTTTATACATGTTTTGATTTTGTTTTCAAAAATTTAATAAATTAAAATTAACCTGTTCTTGGATTGAGAAATCACCATAATGATCAGTATTTGAATATACACAAATCTCATTAAAAGAGGAAAAAGTAGAAGAACCTGTCGAATTAGAAGTTCCTTCACCTAGTAGTTGTCTTGCTACTAGATGTTCAAAGCCCTTAAAGTATGGCGCATAATACTTCTCAGCAGTCGATGATGAAGCTCGTCCGCGCACGTCAGCAGAATTACAATAGAGGTTGAACAGTTCCTCAAATGTCTTGCTCACTTTCGCTGTGAGTGCAGTTGTATCCTCTACTGGGTGGTACATTAATATCGATATCTCTTGTATCGAGACGTTCACACCATGCAACTTTAACCTAGGATCTAAACAAGTAGCAACAGCAAAAACAACAGGCAGTTCACTCTAATATTTATTAAACTTTTTATCCATCACTTTTACTATTTCCTCAAAGGGTTGTATATATCTCCATTTCGATAACATTGTAGCCATCTTGAGAATTTCTATTACAGCGAGATGAGAGGTAGGATAGTACGAACCAGACAATAAATTGGTAGATTTGTAAAATACCTCCAAAAATTCAGCTAGGTATGTGGCCATCTGCCATTTCTTTTGAGTTGGCAAGCCGGCTGGGAACAAGGTTAGTAGAAAATGCGTATAGACTTCTTTGTATGCTAAAATGTGTAAAAGCATATGGTATGTAGAGTTCCACCTGTGGACCACATCTGTAACTGCTCTCCTGCGAGACATATTATATTCAACACACAACGCTTTAAATTGTTGTGTTCTCGGACTCGAACTATTAACATACGCCGTCATACCCCTCATTTTGACAAGAATATCTCCCGCAGCAGTTAAACCATCTTGAACAATTAAATTAATTATATGACAAACACAACGAACATGAAATAATTTACTAGAAAGTACAGGTTTGAGGCCCTTCTGTAAAGTATCAACAGCAACTGTATTGTTAGAAGCATTATCAAAACTAATATTCATAATCTTATCCTTTAATTTAAACGTGGTACATGCTTTCTCCTTGTGGACTTCTGGCTCATTACCGGAGACATTGCTCGGCCCTTCTTCATCATGACTAGGCATAGGGTTAAGATTATGTCACAGAGTAGTAGCTTCGCCAACCGAGCTGCGTCCTTGACTACAATGCGGGGGGTCTTGATCAGGCGTGTATTCAAAATCTGGAATGTTTTGATTGAACTCCTAATTGGCTTGGGTATTTATCATACAGCCTGTACTCATTCGTCCAGGAACGAATGGTTGTGGCGGTGCTTGGATTGGTGTTTGTGATGGCCGTGGTGCTGACGCTCGTGCTGGTGGTGGTGTTTGTGATGATGATGATGTTTTTCGTTATGATGATCCAAGCTTCAGTTTCTTCAATAATCCAGCCATATTTGACGCTAAACTTTTTTACTAGATTGAAAAATAAAATTAGTAAGAGTACTAAATACACAAGTATAAGAGGAATTAGTAATGAGAAATAACAATTAAAAGAATTAAAGAGTAACAAGTGAATCACTGAGGGTAATTCGAAATTGGAGAGAGTTAGTAATTAAAAACAATTAGTAATAGTAATTGATAAATATAAAAATTCACTAATTACTAGACAAAAGAATTAGAGAGTAACAAATTAATAAGAGGAATGATTAGTAATTAAAATTTAGCAAAAGTAGTAATTAGTAAACAAGAGTAATAATATGCAAGAGTACTAATTAGTAAATAAGAGTAAAATTAGCAAGAGTAGCAAAGCTTGTAGAAATGTAAAATGTTTATATAAGAGAGAGTAAGAAGATTGGTGTGAAAAATTAGAGAGAAATAGTGTGAATTTATAGATTTTTAAAACTTCACAAAAGACCAAAATACCCTTAAAAACTATCCGTTTATAGTTGTTGGGGAGAGTAAGAGTGTAAAAACCTTAAAAGAGTTGAAAATTTGAACTTGGACCAAAATACCCCCCAAAGTAGCCGTTATTTGGCTGTTGGGGGGGGGGGGGAAGTCGAATTTCAAAAGTAAAGAGGGGGGCCTGAACCGGGCCAAAACCGGGCTTTTTCCGGGCCATGGTTCGGGCCGGGCCAAACCTGGGCTAAACCCGGGCTTTTCTTGGGAAATGCAGGCCTGGCCCAAGCCCTAAGCCCTAAAAGGCCAGGTCAGCACTGTTCATGAACGGGGCTGGGCCAGCCCGGGCCAGAAAGGGGCCGGGTTGGGCCAGCCCGCGGGCCGCCCGGCCTATTTGACAACTCTAAGACAAACCCATTGTTATGTAGTAAGGTTTTTTTTTATAATAAAAATATCAAAATAAATAAAAACAAATACATACCTATTTAGGATATGATGAGGTACCTAGCACATTCTTGTTGTATAAATTAGTATCTGAGTTCGAACCTAGGTGTTGCAAATTGGGTAGCTTTATTGGTGATCTAGAGTTAATTTAAGGGTTTCTTGAATGGTAAACATACCTAAAGCCACTCGATATTCGAAAAGACTAGAAAAAAGAGTTCTTCGATAACTTCTTTAGTACTTGGTGTATCGCTAGCATGATTGAATTTGTCAATACTCTTCAAATAGAGGATGAGCCAGTTATCAATTAGATAGCATTTCAAACAGTTTTTGTCTTCAGTTTTTGAAAACTGAAAAAAATAACAGCGTTTGATTTCCCTATAGTTTTATAAACCAGTTTTCAAAATGAGACTTTTTAAGAAACTCCATTTTAGATGTCTCTTCTTCCCTTCTATCTTTATCACCAACACCTACTATCCAAGAAAACCAAACCACTAACATTCCAACCACCATACTCATTGACCACCACCACCACCAACACCACTGACCAACACCCCCGGGACCAAACTACAAACACTGGTGGTCCAATGACTGTCGATCTGCCACCGTCAGTGATCAACACTGCAAACACCAAACCTGCCACCCACCATAAACACTAGCTGCTGCTATAACCACCGATGACCAACACCCATGAACACCGCCAATCACCATAGCTACTAATAATCACAGCCACCACTCTAAATTCAAATTACCATCATACCGACCACCATTATCCATGCAACAAACACCACCGCGAGATTTGATCTATCGGCTAACTAGTTACAAATTTAGCTATAAATATAACTTTTATCAAGTCAAAAAAAAAAGAATAAAATTAAAGTGACCTGCTCAAAACAAGAAGAAACACATCATCAAAGAGTCGGAATTTGTTTCTTGAAGCCAATTAAAGATTATCGGTTGCCAAGACGTGGCATCAATAAAGTCCAATTGCGACGTAAAGTTTTCACTATCCGATCCGGCCAGCCACAGTTGAATATGCTTGAACCAATTTCCATAATCACCTTCCGTTATCATACTAAATTGTCATCAAGCGGCTCCTTCATACGAGCCTCCTAAACCGTCTACAGGACTGTTTTTAGCTATGTTCCCCTATACAAGTCAATGTTGAACTGAAATTTCTCCAAGAAATTTTTGACAAGAGTTGAAAATATTAGCAAAATGCTTTCGATGGTACTTCCTTATAAGAGTTGAAGCGGCATTCAAAATTTGTTCAAGTGCTCCTTGGCACGAGTTGGAATTGCCTGCGAAAAGTGCTTTTAGCTTCTTTATAAAATCGCCTGCAAAGGCTGAACTACATTTATTTGACTTTCCAGAGCTCTTAAGAAACTTCGAGCTAAATTCCGAGTTCAATCAGAACACCAAAAAAATCATTAAGTAGTTGTGAGACTAGCCCACCGTTCAAGCATTAACAAATAGATTGTCGGGTGGGGGGGGGGTGATTGTGTGCATAACTAGACAGATGTTCAGTACATCAAATTAAAAGTAGTGGGGAATAAATTTCTGGGTGTGCTACATATAGAGAGAGAGGCAAACCAAACTTTCTCCTACGGGCCACGTAGTTTACTCATACAACCACCCACTTCTCCTGTTACATGGCATTCTCAAGACCACCCACAAAATCAGTCGAATTGTGCAAAATTCACGCAAAAGTTGCACTAACACACTCATTCCGGGTTGAGAACTCTTCAGCATAACAGTGCAGACAACAAAAACGCACACAACACACACACACACACACACACAAAGTAGAGGCTATGGTGATGTCTACATTGCTGGGTTTGGTATACCCACCACCTCCTTCTTTGTTCGTCACGGCTATGTCAGTGATAAGCGCTGGCTGCATCACTGGCCAATGCGGGGTTCAATGAGATCAAAGGGAAGCACATGCAGTACTCCAAATTCTGGCACGTTGTTGCTTCTCAGAGCTTGTCGACCGGTACGGCTCATCAGCAGCAGAAGCAGATCAAGCTGTCCGGCAGAACGGGCATGCTTATACTGTATACGCCAGCGTTTCTTGTCGAGGGGATAAGATTTACGTTGCTCACTTCTGCTCTGACCATTCATTTCTTCAAAAGGGTTTTCGAGGTTCTCTCTCTCTCTCACACACGCACGCACGCACGCACGCACGCACGCACTTACTTATATATGTCTTTGCCTGAGTGTAAGAAAGGATCAGAATAAGGTCTTTTGGTGTATTAGTGACGCAATAAAATTAAAATTTTTTTAATTAAATTTTCAATACTTTTTAATCAAATGTGTCTAATAACTCATTAACTCCTAACGCTGTAGCAGCTTAAAAAATTGTTTTTTTTGTCAAAAATAGACTTAATTTTAAATAAGGGTCCTCCAGTCTCATCTCCTCCGTCCACTCGAGACCCACACAACCACCAAAAAGCCATCTCAAAATCGCCTTAACCATCGCGCCACTACCATGTATCACCAATGGCCACCTGCAGCAGCCACCTAAGTGACCATAACACCATCCTCAACACCGTCAATCCTCACACCCTTCATTCAGTTTGAAAGTCTGCTGCAACCAAATGGAAGTAATACGAGAAGATGACCTTGTCGCCGTGCCACCACGAACAACTATGTCCCACCATCGTAGCTACCATGGCCACCACTTCTCTCCTCCAGTCTCGTATCCTCCGCCAAATCTAGACCCACACAGCCACCACAAAGCCATCTCTAAATCACCACCATCGCACCACTACCATGTATCACCAATCGCTACCCACAGTAGCCACCAAAATGACCACAACACCATCCTCAACCGTCAATCCCCACACCCTTCATGCAGTTCGAAATCTTACTGCAACCAAATGGAAGTAAAACAAGAAAACGGTGGTTGTGGTAATTGATTTGATGGAGGCGGGGTTGCCGCTGGGTCTGGTGAAGGTGGTGGTGCTGGGCTTGGTGGACGCTGTGTGAATCAAGAGTCCCGATTTTATTTATCTTTTTTTGGCGAAAAATGGACGGACCAGATTAATTTAGACGAGGGACATAGAATGACGTGTGCATCCTGTTAGGCCAGCTGTCAGAACTTTTTAGGGGTTTTAAGGACATAATAGTCAGGGTATTTACAAAAAAAGCTAAAAAAAAGTTAGTGAAAAAACCTTTAAAGTAATGCATATCCGTTTTTTTTTTAAAACGGATATGAAAATCGTAAACAAAAAAGATTAGTCGAACAAAAGTGATAATATATAGTTTTAGAAACAAATGTAAACGAATAATATGAAGGTTTTATTTTGAAAACAAAAACTAGCAGTATAATAAGTAGAAAAAATAATAATTGAGAATTGAAAAAATAAATGAACAGTTCCTAAAAAAATATCATCTTGCCCTACGTAGTTTAAGGTGTATGAGGTTTCAAAATATTTGATTTTTAAGTAGAGCGATAAAGTTAACTGAAGTTATTTCAAGCAGAACGCAGTCTTGTGCCGATATAACCGCACTTAGGGACCTTGGTACGTGAGCTATTGCCTAACCATCTAGCTAATCAATTGCAAACCTCCTCTAGTTTGGACAATTTCCTCCTTTTGCTTCTTCGCCACTGGGGTATTAGCAGCCCTTTTTGGCTGTACAACAAATTTGATTAAGCAAAGTCTAACGTGAGTCAGAATACAACGCCATAATATGTATCCGTCGACCTGTGGTTCACCACCCAAAATAGGCACACTTCTTGAATTTATGCCCAGTCTTGTCTCTAACTCGAACATAAGGAGGACAACCAAACACTTCCAAAATGGATGGATCACCACATTTAGTGCCTTAATTACTATACCTCGTTCTTCATCAATATACTAATTTTGGTCTCTTGCTTTGTGCATGGGAGCAACAAACCGTCAAAATAATAATTTAGAGATCTCGTACTTCTATGTTTAATAACAGGAACAACATTGACAATGACAAAAAAATAATTAAAAAAACACTTTCATCTTTTTTATATGAATTCTCCTACCAATATTTGTCATAAAAAATTAACTTAAGAAATAATTGTTAGCTTTTAACAACAAATGAAGATGAAAAATATTATATAAAATGATTGAAATAGTATGTCCTAACTTATAATAACAATAATAGTGGTTATATTAATAAAAACCCGTATGTCGGGATTGTACTATTCAAGGCCACCGGAAACGAGTAAAGATATATAAGAAATGATTGAAAATAAAATGGGTGAGTAAACTACATAAACTTGTAAGAAATAAAAGGAGGGAGATTATTTTAGCTAGAGAGAAAAATTGATAGAAAACATAAGGCTTCTCTAAGCAATAGAAAAAATTAAAGATTAAAGAGAATATATAGAGGATTAGTTTTGGCAAATCATCATAGAAATTAAATGAATTGCAAGATGTAAATAACATTTTAAGTGAGACATATTAACATAGAAGAGAGAGAAATGTAAAATCTATCTAGTTACTTAAAATTTCAAATGGTAAAAAGAAATTCAAATCAAATTGAATTATAGAGAGTGAGAGGGGAAAAAAATTATGACTCCATATTATTATTACTAACGTGAGGAAATTCAAAATGCTTTAAAAAAGTTAAAATAAGAAAGTGCACCTGACAAGATAAGAGAGTGTCCACGAAAGCAGTGATTTTTTCTCAGTTTCGACTTTCATGTGCATAATTAGATAACACCAGACTTTCTGCTGATAATCATCAAGTAAGAGGCAACATATATCTCAATTATGGTCCATATGGATGTAACCTTTAACATACCTTTTGCCCTATCAAACAGAGCCGATCATGTTCACGAAAAATGAATGCCCACAATCTCTTACCACGCAGTAAACCACCTCAACTCTCTCGTCCCCTTCTCACTCGTATGCCTCCTAACTGCATATGCCATGACTGAATTACACTATCTGAATCACCTGATGAAGGAAGCCACTACTCGTACAACCCCTTCATCACCATAACACCACCTGAAAATAATCTAAGAGCTCCATCTTCGGCTGTAATTTTGCAGCATACATCGCAAAGGTAACGAACATAACAAAAAAAGGGATTGATTTTCCACCATCGATGTCACGTCAAAACTTTCAAGATCCATAGCAACACGACTAAACTCTTGAATGTGTTCTTTCATGGGCGTACCTGGCTTCATAAGAAGCATGTCCGGAGATAGGTGAGAGACTCCGCCATCGGCAAATGATGTGTTGGTTGGCTCTCCAGGTATAAGGAGAGCCAAATCACCAACACATTCTTGCAGTTGCTACACGTCGTGGAGATACATCAAGTAAAAAGCAGATTTTATTGGTAGGTAGGGCATTCATTCCTAGTTACTTAGCCTGCTTTAATTGTTGGGAATTTTTCATTATTGATTCTTACCTTATTAATGTTTGTACTACAATCAAATTGATTGATTGGTTTGAGAGATATTAACTCTCAAACATTGGCATTTAATAAGTTTGAAACTAATCATGAAGTGGGTTCCCACATGGCTTGGAAAATGAAAAAGTTAAGGGTATTTAAATGGCTATGTGACATATCATATTGTTCTAGAAACACATGGTATGCATGACCATGCACTCACACATGTGCGGTGCACCACACCGCACGCGCGCGCGCCGACGGCAGGGGCGGCGGCGGCGTAAAGGCTCAATTGGCGCTTTTAGGCGCACTTTACACGTGCGCATCGTCGCTAGGAGCCCTCGCCCCGAGCCCAGCTTAACTTTTTGCAACAAATTCAGCCTGTGAGTTGTAATTTGGACTGAAACAGTGTAACTGTTCACGAAATTAAACATATTTCAGATCTGTTTAAATTCGAAATGGCACCTGTCTAAGGTGCCTTTTAGTTCAAATATTGCAGCTGTTCAGTGTGTCTACAGATTGTGACTGTTAAGTAACATCTGCAGAATCACTTAACTGTCACAACTGTTTGCACATGTTGTAGGCACCCTTTGGTGTCTATAAATATGGCTGATGGTCAGATCATTTGTTCACTCCGAATTCTCTCTTGCTCTCTCTCTCAAATTTCTGTCTGTTGATTGCAATCTGCTGTGATCAACAGAGTTTCGCCTGTTTTATCTTGGGAGGCAGATTTGCTGCTACCCTACGCAGATTATAAGGGAGCAAATACTGTCTTAAGGAAAGAGTGCAACGCATTCGACTCAGGCATATTTCACTCAATTATTCTCCGCACTGCCATTTTTTTTATCAACATTAATGTCTTCCATAAGTTTTACAAACTCAAATAGCTTACTGATCAGAAATTTGTTTGATAAATAGGTGTTATTTGTTCACAAGTACAGCGGTTCTATGGCGCTTGACACTGCAATTATTATCGGTCTCAGCTATTTCCTCTCCACGGCAACCATGATCTACGCTCAATATCTATCACGAGGCTTTTCTGACCTCCCAATTGACCTGAAGTAGGCTGGAACTGCCATGTTCTTATTGGGAATAACCGGTAATTTCTATCATCATTACCTCCTTTCGAAGCTGAGGAGGGAGGGCTACAAAGAGTACAAGATTCCCAGCGGGGGACTCTTCAACTTGGTGATATGCCCGCACTATTTTTTCGAAATTCTTGGTTTTGTAGGGGTTTCTTGCATTTCTCAAACACTCTATGCATTCTCCTTCACTCTGGGAACAATTCTCTACTTGATGGGAAGAAGTTATGCCACTAGGAAATGGTACCTGTCTAAGTTTGAAGATTTTCCCAAGGATGTCAAGGCTCTTTTTCCATTCATCTTTTGAATGTCATACAGGAGCGTGGAGTATAACAAGCTGTCTTAACAACACGAATGGCCTTCAAAATTCCTTCACTAGATACCTAACTATAATGCGATCTGGTTATTGGTTTGTTATGCCCTGTCCCTTGGATAGAGCTATCTTTTGAAATGCCTACCTTTTTGTTACGGACGTGTGTTCACTTCCAGCTCACTGCAAGAAGCAAGGTCTTTTAAAACGGAGAAATATGGTCGCTAGTCGTGAAATGTTGGTTGCTATTGACATATACCAACTTAGTGTTAGCTAACGCTCTTCAACCCTATAGATGCTAAATAGTTAGCAACTGCAACATGAAGTTGGTCAGCCCTACAAACGACCAACTTTCGGTTGCTATAAAGTGCAAATATATTAATTTGCAAGATTAGAGTTGCAACTTGGACGGACCGGAATGGCGTAAGGGTTAGACCATGCCAGTGTACTCTAAAAAACCCGTGTGCATGTCCAGCTCAACCCACCACGAGCCAAATAATATGTTCATGCGTAGCCCATGAAAGTTTTGGTAGGTACCGGTCAGTTACGGGATACCCGTGGGTTGTCCTGGTTACGAATTAGTTTTAATTACTTTTAGGCATATCAATTACTCTCAGTCTACTTATTAGTCATGATAACGAAGAAATGCACAGTGAGAAGTCTCAAAATGGACTTCAAGATAAGCATAAAAACAATGTTTAAAACAAAACAAAGAAAAAGACAAGAGTTTCGAAACAATCTTACGAACTCTAATCCTAAGATATAAAACAAAAGAGAAAAAGAGAAGTCTTCAAAAGTCTTTAACCCTATATAGCCAGAGAAGTTTAAAGATTAGGGGAAAAATACATATTTTGTACATGTAAAATACAGATATAATTCATAACGAAAATATGGATTGGTTGGCGGCTTTCCCATGGGCTAGGCAGACTTTTAAAAACTGTTGCTCATGTCCGGTCCATATTTTGAAGGGGTTAAAAATTTTGTTCCTGCGTCCATCGTGTTCTTTGAAAAAATAAAAAAAAAAGTCATGCCCACATTTCAACAGCTAGCACAGAATCGCCACGGGTTGCTTAGTCCAAAATTGCACACCTACGCAAGATAGCGTACGACCAAATTTTTAGTTACTATTTTCATCAAGAAAGCACATGTGTATTTTTGCATTCTCTGCAAAGCATCTATAGCATGTCCCACACATCTCAACACATTTGTCGCTTTAAACAATCTTTTACATGTTTCCATTAACTTTGTGCAAATGTTTTATTAGTTGAGTTAACTACTCGGTTAAGCACTGTAGTATAAGGCAAATGTAACTTTTGTCCCTCAATATTGATTTGTCTCAAAGTGACCATTAAGCTTTGAAATTCATTTCAGTCCGGCCACTCTGTAAGCTTCCGTCAATCCACATCCCTTTATTTAGAGGTAAAATCGTCATTTACTGTTCACCTTATTCTTTCTTTTTCCTTCCTCTTCATCACCCCCCATCCCCACCCCCTCCCACACCCATAGACACACTGTCACACACACACACGCACGCGCGCGCATGCACACGCACACAAACACACACAAACGGGCACACGCGAGTGCGTACACACATAGTCACACATGCACGCGTGTGCGCACGCACACACGCAGAGTCACACACACACACACACACATTGTCGAGTAATAGTAGAATTAGTGGTTATACAGTCGTGGGTCTTTTGGTGTCAGTGAAATGGTGGTGACTTAGGTATGGTGGCGGCGGCGGCATGGGTTTTCATTCTAGGAA
Organism: Escallonia herrerae; assembly: GCA_033070095.1. NCBI lineage: Eukaryota > Viridiplantae > Streptophyta > Magnoliopsida > Escalloniales > Escalloniaceae > Escallonia > Escallonia herrerae. The sequence continues at coordinate 107,621 of JAVXUP010002405.1, read as the reverse complement.
TAAATTAGGTTTGGACATTGATATTGGTGGCAGCTGGAGGGTTATGGGATCCTCATGCGCTAATGACATTGGTGTTGCATGTATGGTGGCGGCAGCGGTGGTTGGTGGCAATGGTGTTTTGGTAGGGGTATCATTGCGGTGTGTGGGGTATGGTGATGACAGAAGGCAGAGGGGAACCCATTCGCAAATGGGTTTGATGGTGAAGTAGAGCATAGACCATGAAATGAAATGGTAGATGGAATTTTGTAGAGATGTCAAAAGGGGGCGGCCCGGCCCTAAGCATGAATAGTGCTGGCCATAACCTGCAGGGCCTTGGGCCTAGGCTAGGGCCAGGCCTAATATTTTCCAAAAATGGCTTGGCCCCGCCCGGCCCGTTTCTGGCCCTCTTTCGGCCCTCTTTTAGGCCCTATTTTGGCCCAGCCCTTTGGCCCTAAACCATTTTGAGTCATTTTTTTTCCTTTCCCCCTTCTTTCTCACACATCATTCTCTCTACACCTCATATTTTACTTTTTTATTTTAACTTTTTGAACATGCACATTTTTTTATATTTACTCATGTGAAAAGATTATCTTTTTGCGAACAAAATTACTCTTTGTTGCTAATCAATATTCTCAAATAGAGTAAACGTAAAGCTCTAAGGCACTTCATTAGTCACAAGAACGATATTGAATGGTTTAGGACCTATCAATTGTATTTATTTTGTGAATGAGTATTTTTTCAACACAAAAGAGAAAAAAAAAAAAAGGGGGGGCCTGGGCCGGCCCTAAAGTTAGGGCCTAGAGCTTGGGCCTGGATAGGGCCTCCATTTCCAAGATTTGGGCCCAGCCCAGGCCCGGCCCGGTTTACAAGGCCCAAAGCCCAAAATGGCCAGACCCTTTTTCTGGCCCGCTGGGCCCGGGCTGGGCCGGCCCAAGCCCGGCCTTTGACACCTCTAGAATTTTGCTTAGTAAGGTCTCTACCGCTGACGTGGCAAGTCAAAGAGGTTAGTCCGAGTCAGCCTCGCTAGGCCGAGTCATCATGGTATTTTAACGGCTATGATTGACTCTTTAACCCATCAATCAACTTAGTCATTAAGACTTACACAGTTGTTTCAAAATCCACATTCTTATGCCTGATTTTAATTTCTGAATCACAATGCATATCCAACGACCACATAATCCAATTATCACTCTTATACCCCTCGAGTCCTCCACCATTTAAAGCTATATTAGGAATTTTACTCTCCCTTTTATTTTCTACACAAAACCCTAGAAAAAGCAACTTTTCTTGTTCTTCTCATTCATGTCCAAAGATGACTCCGACCAAGTTTCACACACCTTAAAGAAGACGTTGCTTTTACTTTTGTTCGCGCATATTCGAGCATTCTCATCCTCATTCCTTTTAACCCTCCTTTGTTTTCTCAACACCCTCACAAAAAGATGGGTCTCTTACTCCTTTGCAAAGAGTTCATGGTCATGATGATGAAGGACGTCAGTGATAAATATGAGAGCAAGGCTCACAATCCAGGAGCGGGATTGCTGACACGAGGCATGCATCAGGCTCTACCATTAATTAATTAAACCAGGTAGAAGGCCTCCTCTAGCTCTTACTCAATTTCATTGTTATTGTTACGATGAAAGTAACAGCCTTTTGGTTCCGAGAGAACGTTTCAAATTAGAAACGTTATGTTGGGGCACATGTACTATCTTAACTAGGAACCGATCGTCCTCCACAGATAATTGGAGTTTCTGAGTAGATCGAATATCAGCCGTTAATCTGCTCTTTGGTAAGATATATAGCCATATATGGGCCCATAGTGCATTCCAACACGCCGCGGGGAAGGAAGGGAGCACACAACCGTAAGTTAGGCCGAAGGAAGCATGTGGTCCAAACTAAGAAAAGTTTTCGAAAAGCCCCGAGGAGAGCCTAAGAAGATTCAAGCCCAAGATAAAGAAAATGTTGTTCTCGAGGTGGCACAGTTTGCAGAGCTAGCATAATATGTAGCCAAATCCTCGGAGAAAGCTCAAGTGACAAATAAGGCTCTGTTTTTCGTTTTGTTCTCCCATTTTGTAAATTGGAGAAAAAAACGCGTTTCGTACATAGTTTTTATTTTTTTTTTTCTTCAGTTTTTAAAATTAGACTACTTTTAGACCACCGCCACCCTCCTACGGCCATAGCCACCGGCTGCCACCGTAGCCTGTCCATTGCCTGTCGTCCGCCATCACCGGCCACAACCGGTGACCGCCGCTGGCACCAACAACCACCACCAACGATCGCCGCCGACTGACCATGGCCACTACAAACCACTACCAAAGAAAAAGCTCAAAATAAAAGTTAGATAATAAAAAAAAAAACTGAGTAATCAAACACTCATTTACTTTTGTAAAAAATAAACACTTTTTTATTTTATTTTTTTTAAAAACAGAAAAATCAAAACTGAAAGTGATTTAAAATGCTACTTGAGTTTGTAGATGCTTCCCTGAAAATAGTAGCAATGGATGAATGTGGGCCGCATTTTAACCCTAAATCCTGTTAGGTCGATTGCTCCGCTGCGGGAAGAAGCTACAGAGCAAGGAAGCCAAGGAAATTATTCTTCTTAAGCCTCAAGCTACTTTCCACTCGTCCAGGCCGAAGTTATAATTTCATGTTCTTTGTTAGTATGGTGGGATTGTATAATGAGCTTGATTTTGACTTAAATCAAACTTTTACTCTCTAACCAAGAACTTGAAATCAAATGGCAGAGGATACTGCTGAGGCCCCACGAGTTCAAACCAAGTTTGTGACTATTTTTAATCGCAGATTCTATTTTAACATAGAAATCTTAATTTCAAAAAGTTATTTTTACTTTAAAGTCGTGATTTTAAAAAATTGTGACATCGTAATTTCAAAAAGTTATTTTTATTTTAAAGTCGTGATTTTAAAAAATTGTGACATGTGAATAGATAAATTTTATTGATAATTAAGTTATAAAACATAATTATTTAAGAAAAAACTCAGTAAATTCGTGGGAAGGGAACAAAAGCATTGCATATTAATCCCGTTCATGTCTATATATATATATATATATATATATATATATATATATATATATATATATATATATATATATATATATCTGTACGCATGGAGGGAGGGAGACATTTGTATTGTAGGAAGTCGAAACGATGATGATACCATCAGTACTGCAAGGATTTCTTTTCGAGGAGCCTCCTTCAATCATCATCACAGCCATGTCTGTAGTGACCTTTATGTTCTTGTCATACTTGGGAATATCAGAAATCACCGGCAATCACCTTCAGTACTCCAAATTCTGGAACGTTGGTCCCCAGAAAGTCTCAGCCAAGCGTCAGATCAAGCTTTCTAGTAGGACCGGCATGCTTATACTCTACACTCCGGCGTTTCTTGCCGGACTCGCCTCGTTTGCGATATACCCAGATGGTGGATTTAGGTTTTTCATGGTTAAGTTGACTCTCACAGTCCACTTTCTCAAGAGGGTCTTGGAGGTAAAAAAAACCGGCTTTCTTGTTTTTTTCTTTTGTGCGAAAGATTTAGAAAAACTATTACGATATTGCTGTTTTTGTTTATTCAAGCCCTCCGATAAGTTTCACTAGAGTGATTTTAAGGTCTATCTTGATGGATAATCCGATTTATGGAATATGCTGACCGGTTTTATGAATATATACACACATTTACATTGGTAAGCAGTAAATTGAATTGGGTTTTAGTTTGTTTGCTTAATTGAGTTTGGTATTAAGTGGAATACACACACATGTTATTAGGTATAGCCTATGTTACATGGACTCGGTACGAGTGTCCGGATCGGATACGTGTCCAAGTGTCGGACTCGTCTAATTTTGAAAACGCAAGACACGGGGATACGGCAAAATGTTCATATTTATTATTGCTTTTTAGTTATTTCGAAGCCAAAAATGTATTTTATGTAATGCATTTGATTTTAATTGACAACTTATCTCCACTCAAAGCAATTACTAATTAAACAAAAGATTATAAGATAGTATCATAATGGTATATTCTATGAGATGTGTCAGACACATATCCCATGCCCATGTCCAAGTGTCGAGTGTCCGATGGTACTTCACGCAAAACCGAAGAGTCCATGTAACATAGGGTATAGCTTAAATTGGGTTTAAGATACTTCCACATACACGCATCAACTTGTATATTGACCAAATGTCTTTGGTGACTTAGTTTTATCAGCTGTGTACTTGATTGGGAGGAGTTACGTCACTAGGAAATGGTATATTTCCAAATTTGAGAATTTTCCTCAGCATGTCAAGGCATTAATTCCTTTTGTGTTCTAGATACGTAGATGGATTACAAGGAGTTACTTCACTAGGAAATGGTATATTTCCAAATTTGAGAATTTCCCTCAGCATGTCAAGGCACTAATGCCATTTGTTGTTCTAGCTAAGTAGATGGATGAGTAGGCACTGATTCAAACATGTAATGGCTTGAAGTTACACTTCCCTTTATGTTCAGTTTCGTTTGATTTGAAGGAAATTTGTACAACAATAGTGGATGTTGAAGGACACTGTGAGTTTTATAGAATGCAAGCCCATTCATTTGCTATACTGAAGTTTTTCCCTCCGGAGGAAATAAAATAAGAGTAAAAGAATCGTTAACCGTATTGTGATGTAACGCCAATATTCTGCAATTAAGTGTGTAATTTTTATTTCGTCTGACTTCCCTTTGTACTTGAGTTATAAACCAGCATAAATTCTATCTCCATGCGTTCGACCAAATGACTAGGTTGCGACCTTTACCATCCCATAGCATAATTCACGCATTTCCTCGTGATAATGAGACACTACACCAACTGTGATATCTCTGCTTAATAATATGGAACTGTTACGAGTACTTGAGCCAGATTTTCATATCCGTAGTGTTCTAATTTATCCTTACTGTCATTTGAATTGGGTCGATTTGGGTTTCTCTATTTTGGGGAGAATTTTAAAACGCGGTTGTGAACCGGATTGTGCCACACTAACTACTCTGAGTAGAAGGTTAATGGTCGAATTGAATTGCGTCCCATTGAGAATACGTGTGCCACAATTATGAGTAGGTTGTTCAAAACAGGTGACACCAGCGTTGCGATTGGTTTGCTTGAGAACTTGGGAGAAAGATATTTTGCGGCTGACATTGTGGTGCATAGCATGATCATTGACAGTCTCTGTAAGGACTTTGAGCTCTTTTCAGAAGTTGGTTATTGTGGGATTAACCCAGATATCGTCACGTACAAATCTTCGATTCATGGTCCGTGCAATGCAGAGCGGTGGAATGTGGCTACGGAGTTGTTGGATGATATGGTAGACAGAAATATTGAACCGGATGATTTCACGATATTCGCAGACTCAACTGATTTTCTGTGGACGTGAGCATATTTGTTCGGTGGATTTGCTGAATAAGAACAAGAAGCTCCAAATTTGGTAGGAACAATTAGTAATTGGACCACCTGTGGAGAACGACAGCATGATAACACTACCCTGAACTATGGATACTTGATTGTTCTGATTCTTGCCGGTGTGTAATCAGAGTATGAGCTGAGCTCCTTGTTGAATGGCCTGGTCTGACTTTGTGGATGTTCCTTTCCCTCTTCTCAGCCGTTTACAGAGATTGCTGTCCCAGAGAACCTCAACCAATTATGCTTCAACTTTTGGCTGCACTGGATTTTTAACTCTTCCTGTTACACTTGTTGGACTTATACTGGGCAAAATATATCAATCTGAACATTGGGACACAAGTTGGAAACTTGCTGTAGCATAATATGTTTGAAATGAAACCGTTCTTCTTTTTTTTTTTGGTTAATAATGGAACCATTCTTCTTGATTGGCTATTGAGTGTTAAATCTGGTTACGGTGTTCTTAATCTAATGTACTGTGTGTAATCAAAATAGGGAACACTTCCATTGTCTTTTTGTTCCTCTTTCTTTCTGGATCCCCAAACATTGGGTGTCCTGCTGGACTTCTAGTTACGCTGTTGGAAGCAGAAGGTTGGTTGCCCATTCTGTTGATCCTGTCTCGTTATCTGCTTTTCTTCGCCACCTATGGTTAAAGAAGCTATGCTAGTAAAAATCAGATGGAGTTCCCTCATCTCTGGTTCTGCGGAATTTGAGGCTGGAGAAGTTTAAAGTGTCATGCTAGTGAGTGGTTTTGCAAAATCACATTAAAAAACACGAGTATTGCAATCAACCGGGTACAGATCTGGTATGATGAACCATTGTTGAAGGTAAGTCCGTGGTCCTGTCTAGTTAGAACGGGAATTTAGCTATTTTTAGGAGCTTGTGCATCGATTTAACCTGCCAAAGTCGTGCTTGAAGGTGCTTTCAAGATGAGATGTAACTGAGATGATATTCAGGAGATTCACGTTGCAGTAGCTGTACGAAAGTCATGCTTGAGGGTGCTTTAGAGATCAGATGTAACATAAGATGATATTCAGGATGTTCACATTGCAGTAGCTGTATGAAAGTCATGCTTGAAGGTGCTTTCGAGATCTCAGATGTAACGTGAGATGATATTCAGGAGGTTCACGTTGCAGTAGCTGTATGCATCATGGAACCGTGCACAGTACTCCTGGTTGTCTAAGATCTCGACTTTCCTTGGAAGGAACCGAGGTGAAATTGAAGTGGAAGGTGTATGTCATCATTCATTATTTGTTGAGATGGGCTGTTGGAATGTTTGTGACTTGTGTCTGATAGCTATCCTCCTTTAGATGTGAAGTGCGAACCTCCGTCACCGCATTTGTTAGGAAGCACATTTCTTCCACAGTACGGTAACATGCAGCTTCGCTTTTGGATCGCGTGCTAGGATGGTGCTTTCCTTGCACAAAAGGCTATTTAGAGCATAAGGCTTCATATTATGAAGGGGGTCTTACTTCAGTTGTGACTGAAGTTAAACATATGAATGTCCTTGATAGTCATGTCTCTTTTATGCTGGGACATTGGAAGGCCGTCGTAGGGTGATTGATACGGTACTGATAAAACTAAGTCATGTTGGTTGGTCATATCAACTATGGGGTGCTAGATAGCTAGTCAGGCAAACTTCTAAGCGCTTGGCGTAAATAACGCCCATATTTTTAGCTCATGCTCCAGTGACTTTCCATCTCAATGTTTTGAATTGATGCGAAGTGGGATAGGGTTAAGGGGACACACACCATAACAATTTATTTTCCCCAAGCATCTACAACCATTTCGTGGTCTACGCAACATGTTGATGGCACCACCAGTGGTGTTTAGGTGATGCATATCTATCTATAGTCAGAACGAGTAAAGCTTAAATAAGTTAAAAGGAACATACGTGAAGTATCTATTGAAGTAAAGAGATATGAAGGCTAATCTTTTGGCCAAAGCCGGCATGTCAAAGCAGTGCACGCTCTAAGGTGGTTGACAACTTGATTCCGTACCTGTATATCACTTTTCAGTTGCAAAAGTAGTACATTAAAGCTTGTTGTTTCTACCAAAAGATATAGCCACGACCTGCATTGCAGCTCATCACTTGGATCATAATTGTAGCATATCCCCCCCCCCCCCCCCTCTAGTTAAGAAGAGAGATATTTTATATATAACAAATTTTTCTGGCCATACAAAAGGTGTACAACAATGTATTACAGACGCTTAAACAAATAGCAGCTAAATGTTGTCCATATATATATATGCATGAGTAGATCTAACAGTATCAAATACACGAGTCCATGTAATATAACTTTTTCCTTTGTATTCATCTAATTGTCATAGTCTTCTTTGGGATCAAATATTTTGCATCATCAATGATCACAAATCGTGGCCTCTTCTTCCTCCCCTACAAAGAAAAAGTAAAAACTAGCACTTTGTGCTAAAAAGATGCAGCCAAATTGCAGTACCTAGCTAGTTATAATCTATACTCGCAAATTTTGGCAGCCAAACAACCTGTTTATTGTCTGAACATCTACCTCGTGGCTGAGTAATCTTTCGAACGTGGGTGCTGAAAGTATTTGTTTTAGGTCAATTTAGCCGAAGGACTTTTGGCCATAATCCATTGCAAAGAAGTTGATCATAGGGTTATGGCTTTTAAAGGACTACATAAAAGTAAGATTACTTTCTTGTGTTATATTACTTGTGTGTTCCTACATCATGACTAAGTTAGAATTAATCCATGGAATCAAGAAGGAGACAACCAGTGGGATATAAACGTATGAAGTGCAGAGGAGTAATTAAAAGAGAACAAGATCATCCGGTTTGCCTCTTTCTTGCTTGATACCCTTTTGCCTTTTTAGTCCCATTGTCACCGAGGTAAAAGTGGGCTCTCTTCATAGTTACCTTTCGAGATGCCTCAACGAACCCCGTTGGCCATCAAGCTCCGGCGTCGCCAGCTCCTTGAGCTTGTCTTCTCTCAAGTCATAATGAACAATTAGGCCGAAAGAACAAATATGATGAGGGGCAACAGCCAAGTGCAAATTTCCTTTGGCAGTCCTGGAGCACATGAATTGCTATGAGATGTGAATAGCTCGTCCTCTGCTCTTTTAAAGGAAGGCGCTTCCGATTCCGTCGGTGCTTGTCTCTAAGCTCGCTCCATCTGAGAGAGCAGAGATAGAGAGAGTGCTTATTGTTTTATGAAGCAATTTATTTTTAAGAGCCCAATTAATAGCAAGCAGTAAACTACGAGATTAAGCAGAAATAAGTCAGATGAGGGAGTGGAGAACAGCCGATTCACATCAAGAATATATCATCTGCTATAAGAGATGCCAATACCAGCTCTAAGTCTCACTGCATTGGCAAAACGGCTATCATAAGTTTCATGATAGACAGCCAATTATTTTGTTTATGTTGTACTTTTTCAAAAACAATGTTTATGTATTTTAATATGTACCACCAAGCGGGATGGCTTTGTAACCTTCTTTCAAGCATTAATAACATTTCTACTATTAAAACACACACACACACACACACACACAAAGGAACTATCTTAAGCATAGTAACTACAAAGAGTTCTCACAGACAAAGTAAAGAATAAAGAGTTAAATACGCCATGATTTCATTTTGATCACTGAATTTTGATTTACTGGACTCGTTAATTTACCGATCTAAGTCATTTTGTTCGCTTCTCTTAGGCCACTCGAGTCCGTTAAGCGACTAAATCTAGGTGCAATTCCGCTGCTCTCTTCTCTTCTCTTTTCCTTTCCTCCCTCCTCTTGTTCTTTCCGCTTTCTTATTCGCATAGTTGTTTATCCGTTCTAATTCCACATAGCTGACTGTTGGCCGGCACCACTGCCACCGACCAGTGAGCCTCAGGTTCCCCCTTCCCGTCTAACACCACCACTAACAACCACTGTGACGCCACCACAGCACCACTAAGCACAACCACGGCACCAACCCAACACCATCATCGAGCACAGCCATGGCTCCACCACTAACCACCAAGCATCAGCCAACACCGCTACCAACCACCAAGCACAATCACAACACTATCCAACAGTTGCACACATACATACACGCGTACCAGTGTGTGCACTGATCGATTGAATTAATCACCATCGTCAATTTTGATGGGGGCTCTGATAAGGTATGGTAGTGATGTTGGGTGGGTTGGCAGCCTAGTCACAGTGGAGACCGGTGGCAGGGCTTGATCGTGGTGATAGTGGGTAGCGAGGCTTGGGCGGGGCAGCGGATGCAGCTACGAGTTGCCAGTGGTGGACAGCTAGTATAATGGTAGGTGGCTAGGCGGGAAGAGGACGACGGAAAAGAAGACGACGCTGAAGAAGAAGAAAAGAAAAGGTAAAAATCGACCACTGACATAAACAAGTAAGAAAGTGGCAATTTTACGCCAAACTTAAAGGAGTTAGTGACCCTGGGAATGCCTAGAGTTAACAAATGACGATCAATTAAAGAGTTCAATGGCCACTATTACACAAATCGAAATCCTATGACCAGAATGAAATTTGTGTTATAATTCAGTAATCAACGGCGTATTTACCTTAAGAATAAACTGAAAATCATCATCACCTTAACTCTTAATTAGATTTGCCAAGTTAATAGCCTATATTCAATTTATCATTGCTCAAGATTTAGATGTAAACCAAAAGTGGCTACAACCGTTCAACATACAAATTCAATGCCACTCTCCTGGGTAATGGCTCCCTCTCTCATAAATTACTGGCTATCTTTCTGCTTTTCTTTTGATAAAAATGAACCAAAAGAAATAAGAGTTCCCCTTTATTGACGTTTCTGTTACATTATAGTCCAATAAGCAGTTGCAATTTGCCGATCATAAGCCTTCCTCCCAAAAAGAGCTTTGCTCCTCCAGCCGCTAAGATGATCCAGTTGGTCGAACCCACCATGTAAAGAGGACACACGATCTGTTTCATCTGGCACAAGATGGAAGAGTGAGATTTGTGACAGCAGGTTTTGGTACTTGGTGACAACATAACTGCTATATGTACAAGCAACATCAACAAGACATATATCAAGCAGGCAACAGATTTCTGGGATTTGACTGCAAAAAAATTGGTTCATATCCACGTACAAGTGCCACCTTTGTTATGTCCCTGCTTGAAGTTACAGTACAAATTCCCACACACCCATTCAAGAGAGACTCGTTAAAGCAGTTTTTCGCTAACACGCGCCAATCCCCTAGGAAGATCCCTAATGACCAACTAATCCTCCCTCTATCCAACTGTCTGGACACGACGGATCAGGTTTTGTGTCACCCCACAAAAACGAACGAAAGGAAAAGGAGAAGAAAAACTTCGAATATCAAAAGAGAGCCTGAAATAGTGAAACCAGAGGAGGACAAAGTCGTACAGCTTCTATAGTGCACGATGGACAATTCAATATGCTGGAACTTTAGAACAGGCCATTCTTTGAGGAAGCTTGTGACTGCAAGAAAGCAGAAAATGACGGTAACTCGGCCAACAACCAAGATAAGAAGAGGGAAAGCAAGAAAGAAGCTGAAACGGGGAAGGGGGAAGGGGGAGCAATGCATATGGAAGACTAAAATATTGTTTTTGTGGGAAGATATGGTCGTAAGTTTCTCTCTTCAAATACAATTATGCAAGTCGGTTACAAACTCCCAAAACACACAACTATAACATCATCATCATCTTCACATTTCGACACAAGGATGTCACAGTGAGACTGTCTCATAGAGGTCAAAAAGCAGAATAACCACTATCAGCAAACAGGTCCTGAAATGCAATTTACCTGGTAAATGCATCTTCTGAGTAGTCTGTAAACCATCTTGTACTATCATATACATGTGTTCAGGTCACAACATAGACTTATACAATGTATTTGTATCTGGGAAGAAAATTGATCATGTTAGCGATGCAAACACATTAAATATCAAGTCTCCGACGTTGGAATAGCAGTTCAGGTCTGCAAGTAGGATCCATTCTGTGAATACAAAAATGCAACTTGCCAAACTAGGTAACGGATATCCAGCCAGGCAAATAGTTGAGGCTAAAGCTTTTCACTTAGGAATTGCATTTAAAACATCTTGATCTTTTTTTTAACATTAATCATCAAGAGATTGTGGGGTAACCAGATGGCTGCCCATCCCTCAAAGTAGAAATTTGAGTTCGGTACTCTCCGGCCACGAAACGGCTTTCCGCTCCCTTTCCCTTCTAACTCAGAAAAAGAAAAGGAAAAAAATCCCAAAAAAGGGATAACATTAGCGCAACTTGGCAAAGCTCACAGTACCACACCCATTGAGCTCTAACCAAGTAACTAAAAAAATGGAATATGGTTCACTGGTTGGTTGCTGTCTCTTTCCAATCAGGAACATGAACGACACGCATGACAGCACGTACTGTATCCTCGGCATTTATTACTGAATTCTGGAAGTCCAATACGTAAAGGATACAGCCATTTTGAGAGGATTGTAACTCAAAGACTAAAATGTGAGCAGAAAAAAAAAATTCTGGCAAATGATTTTAGAACTTTCTTTGTAGCTGAATTACGGCATGTCAACATATGCAAAGAAATCTTTCAAGAAAAAGAAAATCAAGTGATGTTTGAATGTAGGGAAGCGATAGTACATTACAAAAGTATAGAAATGATAAAATAGATTCTGTCAAAGTTGTGGAGTAATTGCCAGGTGGGAGAAATATCAAACCTGCAAACCTTCAAACTGTACAGATGTATCAAGGATAATGTATCATGCCTGACAAAGAGGAAAACAAAATACAGTTAGAGATGACAGATAAAGCAATAGCTAACATTCAGAGACTCGGAATGATTCTAGAATTATCTCCACCAGGCTGCTTGTGTCTACCTCAACGCAACATGAGTTTGAACAAAACACTAGCAATGTGTCACGAGGCTTGTGCATTACAAACCAGGTAATGCATGCATAGAAACCATACTCAACAGTAGATGGTGCTTTATGTCTTGCGTCATTCACTCAAGAGACTTACCAATTATAACTGGTTTTCTTCTCAATGTGGAGATTATAAAAGTGACTAGATTACAAGGAGCAAAAATTTTACCAGGCCATAGGCTTCATAGTTACCTTACAAAAACAAGTCCGGCAGAAGAATAACAAATGTGTTTCCTAAATTTCGTTTGGTTCAAAATCTAAGTTAGGTCAGAACTGCCAGCCTTTTCTGATTGACAAATTTCCTTCTTATTTTGTTTCACTCGAAGATACCTGGAGTAGATCTACTAGTTTCACAATTAAATTTGTGAAGCAAATCTACAGTGAGATGTAGATTGTTCTTATGGGAAGTGTAGACAAGCTAATTGTAAAACTTTAAACTGTGTCCACGGTAAAACGTTTTAAGAATAAAGGAAATACAACAATGAGACTTTGTGATCCTTCAAGAATTCCCAATTAGACTCAAAATCTTTGAGAGATTTTCCTCGGCATGCAATGACAAAATACAATAGTCGCATCCTTTATTATTTCGATACTAGATTCTGTATTTGGAGAGTTTAATAAGTACTAAGATACTAAATTCTGAATTTGGAGAGTTTAGTAAGTATGAAAGATGTTTCTATGAAGTAGCATAGTTCTCTACAAAGTATACAGGCAATTCAAGACAATCAAGCTTTCATATGCCCAATTTTCTTTTAATTATTTGAGTGCTGCTTTTAGTAACTCATATTTGATGTTTTCTACTAACTTCTACCACATCCAAACATAATGTAACTACTATGCGTGTCATAGCAATTTATCATCAGAAAAGAAGATTAAACAACCAAAAAATGGTTAGGAAAGAGTAGATTGCACTTCACGGAACTTGAAACCATTAAATCCATTTATTCGTTTACTTGTCTGCAAGCCCACCATTAAGGCAGAATCTGTTAAAGGAGAAAGCTACAACCTGAAATATGTATCAGTGTCAACTTCAGAAAGCTGATTTATACAGTTAGAACTTACCATGAAGGCAGTTCCACTCCAATAATTCCTAGAATATAAACTCAACTGCTGCTAGAAGTAGGGTACATTACCTTCTATACCGAGTCTGTATCTACTGAGATAAACGTCGAACAGACCGCGGCCGGCGAGAAAATGTGAAAGGACCATCTGACCTTTTCCTATTAGTAGCCCCATTTGACCTAGTTTCATCAGTAGTACTTCCTAAAGAAACTGCAACGTAAAAATCATATAAGCCAAAAGGAAAGGGGAAAAAACTAGAAGTCAAACATCTGAAAGATGAAGAAGACAATGGTGGGATCCAACACCCCCTCAACTTGGCCAGATAAAGTTTAATACTAGCATCATCTAGGGGCATTTAAACGTACCACGAATCAATTCTGCGGTTTTCAAAACAACGATTTTATTACCATAATATTAACTACTCAAAACAGTTGAGTTGTTTTATTACCATCCAGAATCTCAATATGTAGCTAATTAAAACGATACTATATAAAAAAAATAACTTCTACCATTCACATAAGGAGGGCCTGGAATGCGAGGCTCAAGATATTTAGCCAAAAAAAAAGGTGATATGCCAATGCAGTTGCTTTATTCCTGAAACAACTAAGAACATGAGAACTCAGGAGCCGAGCGCTCGCTATCATCCCTGGAACCCCGGGTTTAAAAATTGACTAAAACATGGAGCTGATATATTGAGCAAATACATAAGAAAATATTTTTTATTGATGAAATAAATCAATAATACTCAGCCTGGGTCAGGGCATCATTGCACGAACATGAAATGGAAGCATAATAATTACCCCTCCAGGGATATACTTCATAAGTGTAAAGAAATACAAAAGCACAACACAGTATGATAAATGTTACTCCCTCCGTCCCAAAAATATTGCTCACGTTTGACTTGCACAAACGTTAAGGAGTTTAATATTTTGTTGTGATGTTCCATCTATACCATTTGTCTTTAAAATAAATGTAATAGACCCACTCTTTATCCTTTCACCCTTTATTCTTCTCCCTTTCTCTCATCACCACCACTTACATACTGTCTAAATTTTCTTTCTCCTTTATCCTCTTCATATGTTCAGGATCGGTAATGAATTGGGTTAAGAAACCCCATAACCACCGTCGGCTGATGAAAGTACCTATTGCAAAAAACTTCAACAGTGACAGCTTCACCTAATTCCCTGCCTTTCGCCCAGTCATGTGCCTACGCTGACTGCTACTGGCCTAGTCATCGGTTTCCGCCTAGGCTGCCAAGGCAATTGCCAAGGCGGTAGGTCGTTTGCAAAACCATCAAGGCTTTCATCAATGGCAATGGTTGTGAGAGGATTCTAAATGGCTGTGGCGGTAGATTAATGACGCCAGTAATGGTTAGTTGGAGGGGCCAATGGTGGTTTATTGAAAGCAGCGGCATGTGGGGGTTGAAAGCAGGGGTGGCAGTGGCAGGCGGTTGCTTTGATTGAAGGGATGTGATGGCAGTGGTTGAATGGAGATTAGTGGTGGTGAAGGGAGGCACAAGGTGGTCATAGATAGAGGCGGACTGCTGGTTTGAGAAGAAAAAAGAAGATGGATCTGGGTATTAACAGAGAAGAGACAGAATGAGATGGTAGAGAGTGAATAGTGGATGGAGGGAGAAGACGGAAGTCGATACAAACACACCCAAATCTAGAAAGTGACCAATAAGTTAGGGACAGCCAGAAAAGGAAATCTGAGCAATAATTTTGGGATGGAGGGAGTACAATTTAGTCTCTAAGAAAGGGGACTTCTGTAACAAAGAATATTCTAATTTTGTGAAAATACAAAACATATGCAGAAAATGGTCAAAAGTTTGGAAAATAAGTTCAGTAACTTTTACTGGGATATAAGCTCTTGTTCTAGAAAAAAACATGTAGCTAGATACAACTAAATGTCTACCTCTATTTGATCTAGAATGGTTTCTCAAATCCACCCTAGTGGAGGTTGAAGGCTCAATAGGAGCTCCTGCACCACCAGTCTTGCTCCCAAGCCCACAGGAAACGTCAGATTGCTCCAACATTTTAGCTGGTTGAGTTTGGAAGGAAGCTTGTTCAGAAGGGTCCGCAGTCACCGTCACTACGGTATTTGATCTAGAATGGTTTCTCAAATCCACCCCAGTGGAGTTTGAAGACTCAATAGGAGCTCCTGCACCACCAGTATTGCTCCCAAGCCCACAGGAAACGTCAGACTGCTGCAACATTTTAGCTGGTTGAGTTTGGAAGGAAGCTTGCTCAGAAGGGACCGCAATCACCGTCGCTATGGGATTAGTGACCAGGCTCTCAGTTATACCCGCAGTAGAGTGACTCTCAGCCAATCCACCAGAATCCGTAGAAAGACTTGTACTCAATGTGTAACCATTTCTTGGTGCAGCAGACGTGACTGAAGTATGCTCCAGACCATCTAACAGACCTGAGACATCTGCAGCATTACCAAATAATTGGAACCTAGTATAAGTTTGAGTACCATAAGGGAATGACTGATGACGCATTTTAATTTCTTTGCCACTATTTTCTGTAGGATCTAATGAAGAGCTTGTGCCAGCAACAAGCGGCATATCTTCCGGAAAAATATCAAGAAAAGAATACGAAATCCCCCTTTCCAATGGGCACGTTTGGGAGACGGTTCTTGGCGAAACCAAATTTACATTCTCTTCTTCAGAATCACTGAGAATAACAATGTCCGCATCCACAAAGGATCTAGAAGAACTTCTATTTGCGTTCTCAGATGTCTGGTCAAAGTTGTACGATGTGGAGTTCATCTCGTTGCCATTGATGGCAGAGACATCAAAATGCTTGCTGCCACGATGGTTGATACTTCTGCGTTGATCGTCTAAAATATTTTCAGAGGAACCACTGCTCATTGTTATTACTTCAGGGCCGCAATTTTCAATGTTTTCTTCCTCCAAGTATTCACAGGTGAGGGTCTGCATATCCTGAGATCTGCAAACTTTCACTTCTGCACTACCATTCTGATCCACTTCAGGTGCCGAAACATTTGGAGATCCGTCTGGAAGGTGCCATTGGCCAAGATCCATACATTGATACCCATTCTTTATGCGCCAAGAACCATCAGGTTTCACATCAATCTCATTTATGTCTTGTCCACAATCTTGCATCTGCCCCATAAAAGTAATTCTTTATACAAAGTGAATGCTTTTAATATCAAACAATTAGTACTAATGCAAAACTAGGTTCAAGAAGTTAATGACTGATATACCATCTTTGTGATGCGATTGAAATAAGGGTCAATTATGATGTCCTCCAAGGAATAGTTCTTCAAGCAAGTGGGACATTGCCACTGCAAGTAAATTTCATGAAATAATTTGTGTAAACAAAGCCAAAATAATTGAGCATAGTTAATCAATTAAGACAAGTGGCAACCACTTGCCTTCCTAGACCGCTGGTTAAGTTCAATAAATGTTTGAAGATCAAAGCAGCCCATGTGTGCACATGGCTTAAATTTGCTGGCAGTCCTCATTCTAGAGCCACTCATCTGCATTTACATGTGGAACTCAACAAAAGGAGGAACAGTTAAAGAACTGTACACGAAATAAAAGTTGGTGTATATCAATTGGCCAGTATAAACCTCAACTCCATTTATGGGGCAGGCACTTAAAAATTCCAGGTAATGAAATGGAAGTTATTGGGCAAGGTTAGTTTTGATTGCATAAAAATTTAAACAAAGAGCAGGATGCTCAAACGAACAAGAAATAAATAGCTTTGACCATCCTTCAGATGCATCAAAAAAGTTTCTGAGTTAAAAAAAAAATGAAGGATGTAAGGAACTGAGCTTCTAATTCATGCTGATGGCTGATGCTAAGGAGTAGAAATATGATAAAGTGCAGTGTGTGTGTGTGTGTGCGCGCGCGTTTTTTTCTGGAGGGGTGGGGGGATAGGAATACACAATCAAAGGAATAAAGAGCAGAATTTCTCATTAAAATCACTAGAGGCATATAAGTGTGCATTAAGGGGGCAAGAAACCTATATTACAGATATACCTAGACAACCACTTACTGGACATCGGAGATTGACTGTCACAAAATCAGAAACAACTTCCAAATCACTATCGCTATCATCATTTGCCTTAGCCAGTCCGCCACCGATGCAACGGCAAACACGTGCAAGAGCATCAGCAAAGGGCTCACCATCTCCTTCAGCAGGAATCAAGTTGAGAACCTAGACAATGAATAGGACCAGAAATTCAGAAAGATGATAATAGCAGAAAACGCTTAGTAAGAAAGCCAAGAAGAAAGAGTTGTCTTTCTATTAACATTGTCAAGCAAGCAAAAATTAATATCCAATTTGGTAATGCCTGCCAAAAAAACCCATATAAACTCACAATGCAAATGTGATCCACAAAAGCTATATAAATCAAAATATTGCCTACAACAAGGTCTGCAAATGAAATTCAATGTCAACTACTTGATTATGTTCTAGTTAGGCACATCTTAGATTAGAAGCAATTCCTGAGTACCGCTGATGTTATTTTGGAAGTTAACAAGTAACTTAAAAAATTCTGCTCAAGTTATAATGCATGAGAAAAGCATGAAGACACGCAGGACTTTCATATAAAACCGGAAAGGACCCTCCATATTTAATTATTTATGAGCTTTACAAACTAAATAACATTTTTCCAGATAGATTAACATCACGGGTATACCAGCTAGGGTAGGGGTACTGCCGGGTCGGGTAAAACGGGTCCAGGTGAACAACCCGGATTTTTTTGGGTAGCTTTTCTGTACCCATACGCTACCAGGACAGATCGGGTAATACCCACGGTACGTTGTTTTACAACTCTCACTCCCAACTCCCAAAAATCACCGCCACTGTCACCTTGTCCACCGCTGCCCACGCCCAAAAACGCTGGGCAGTGGGGATGATGAGTGAAGGCTGTCAATGAGTGAGGATGGGGGGAAGAGAGAAGGGGGGGCGGTGAAGGCTTATAAGGTATATGGTGGCGGCAGAGAAGGAAGGGGCTGCAGGCCGGCAGTAAAACGGTGACAGACAGAGAGCAGACTTGAGAGGAAAATCAGATGAGAGAAATGGGTGACACAAACCCTAAAACATCACACACACACACACACACACACACATAACCTAGAAAACCGGGTAACCCGTACCCGGTCCGAACCAAACCAGAAATTACTGGTCCTGTCCGGTTACGATTAAAATTTCAATGGGTCTAGTTTTTGGTACCCGTACCAGGGGTTTTTACAATGGGTTAGGCATACCCACGGGTCCGGGTACTTGTTTGCCAGGTCTAACCCGATCTCAACTACTTGATTATGTTCTAGTTAGGCACATCTTAAATTAGAAGTAATTCCTGAGTAGATATCTGGTGATGTTACTCTGGAAGGTAACAAGTAACTTAAAAAATTCTGCTCAAGTAATAATGCATGAGAAAAGCAAGCAGACACGCAAGACTTTCGTATAAAACCTGAAAGGACCCTCCATATTATGAGCTTTACACATTTTTCCGATAGATTAAAAGCATAAAAATAGCACGATCTACGAGGCATGAGCACAACTGCAGCAAAATTCCCACCGAAAGGGTTTCATGAGATGGCAAAGACAGTTTTATAACATGTGCAATACCTCTTGAACGGTACGTTGTTTTACAACTCTCACACCTAAACAGAAACACCGGGCATCAGATCCTGATAAAGAAATCTTATTAACTCCCTCCACTAAGCACAAAGAGATCTGCAAGAAAGAAAGGTATAATTTAATTAAGGCTAAAGTTTACAAGCAAAACAACGATTCTCTTGACTTCGCGTATACAAATGCTTCTCCAGTTTTCATCTTTACAACTAAAGACACTCCCATCAAAGATTTAACCTCCTCCCCATCCCTAACCCATACCCCACTTATTGAGATATCAGAATGAAGCAATGTTAAATTTTCCATTCAACTTTAATTTTCAAATATGTGGTCTAGTGCCCATTTGTGAAAATAGCACTTCATGCATAATAAAATGCTTCACATGCCAAGAATTTTCCCAAGAGATTATACATGCAGAACGAAAGTGCAAGAAGGGAAACCGAGAGAGGACTCACTGATGGACCATTATCACGACCATTAGCGCCTAATAGTTGCGAACCAGGTCTATGGAATGCCTGTATTGGTATCCCTGAACAAATTGTAGTGAAGTAGTGAATATTAATACATATCATGTAAGAAATCATGACATGGTGATAGGTTAGTAATTGGATTGCAATTCTTAAGTTGTCAGCAACTGGACCCCTGTATATCATTGCTTTAACAGTCCCCCTCACATGCAATGCCCCGATTGCATGTAGAGAGACAAATTGATGAGAGATAAATCAAGTTATATTGCCACCGAGTGCAGAAACAAACATAGTGCAAATCAGCTATCATGATCAGTATGTTTAAGGCGTACTTTTTGTGCTTGGAGAATAATTTTTAAAGCTCCTTGACCAATTACGCAAGGTCCTCACGCTAGGTTAAATACATTCTAGATTATTTCTTTATTAGTCTGTAAGACTACATGCATAATCTGAGTGTCCTCAAAGCATTGGATGCAAAGTGCATCTCAGTTGCTCATGTATTCAGTATGCAAAAGTGAAAACCCCCTTTTACGCCAAATCCTAGGCTAGAGTCAGACATGAGAGGCTTTAGTTTGTATGAATTAGTAGAGGCATTAATTGGTTGAGATTAGAACTCACTCTTAGAGAGTAAACATTTTTAATTTCATAAGCAAAACATGCGTGCCTAAAGAATTCCTTATTTCTCTCTCTGAGTCTTGTCCAAATTCTATAAGATATCAAGTAGACTGCTTGAATTTCTGAGTAACCAGCGCCTGAAACAGTTTGTCGCAGCGCTTTCTCAATTCTCATATGTTATGCATACAATCCAAGGATCACAGCTTGAGTAGATTAGCCTCACATGTCTACCTACCATTTACTTTTAGATCGGCAAACTGAGGCCACTGCATCCTAAATGGGACACTGTCATTGAGAAGCATGCACCAAACCTGACCAGAAGTAGCATAAGCTCATTACTCATCCACCAAAAATCTTGAGTGCAAGAACATACATACAACGAAGTATAATCGCCTTGGAAGGGCAAGTATTATGAACCAACCTGAACATCATACTCCTTGTACTCTAACAAATGTATATCTGCTCTTGTAATTCTAAACTCTTTCTCCACATGCGGCATGATAGACACACTGAAAAGCAATGAAAATGAGATTTAAATAAGTTAGGTGTAAGAACAATGAAACTGGAAGATCAAAAGTGAAGTGTGCATACACAAAATGTAACACTAACACTTCTAACATTAGAAGTGACTACAAACTCTGTGTAAAAGATAGGAACAGTAGTTAGTATAACATTAGATGCAATCTAAACTATCCATAACAAAACAAGCAGGAAAGATAAACCAAGGAATTTTTTGGTTCAGCCACAAAACGAACTGGAAGGGTTAACATGAGCAGACTTAAACCCACGATTCAGGTTGCAACAGAACAAACTTATCATTGAACCAAGTCTAACCATGAATTGAGGCCATGGAGAAATGGGTCAATATAATCACCTTTCTTTTTCAAACTGTGATGACATGTCTAATAAAAAACCTAACCCACCATGTATTTTCTCTCTCACACCGGCGGGATAAGATAATCTAGAAGGAAACTAATTGCTTTTCCCATCTTAGCAGATGCTCGCCTATAGCCCCTCCCTCACTCCGCACAAAACTGAGTACCAAGCCCAGATTAAGATCAGTATTGATTTGCATTGATGGGAACCAAGGCTGGTGCTTCTTGTGAACAATATCTTACTTCTCAAATTGAGTTTTTCCAGTTAAACCAATTCCTTTCAAAGGCTCATTCCCTATACCAAACTTCTTGAGCATAAGGTCAAAGCCTATAGTTAGATACCATGACCATAATAAGTACCTGCAAACTCGCTTGGGATCCTAAATCCTATCTTTGGTCGTCAGACCAACAAGTTGGCAAACCAAGAGGAGAAACTCTGACACTAACACATAGCAAGGACGATCTACAACCATCTTCCGTCTTTTGCCATTTTATCCTTGTTCTTCTCTTGTACTGATAATAACTTTTGTACATACTGTTTGTTTATTAAAGACCCCTTAACCTTCTAAAAAATATAAACTATTTTCCACCATTACTTTTCAATGCTTCAACGTACTCATAAACATATCAAACATAGTTGCAATTTTATGGTAGTAAAGAAACAGAGCAGACGGAAGAAGAGGCGGAAGGGGGTCTAACTGATATTATCTTACCAATCTCCAGATATATTTGTGACCGCCAGCTTGATAGGAAATAATGGATATGCCACAGTTGCCGAAAAACTGTTTACAGTACCGTGTCTTAGAACACCAAAAACAGAAAATTTCCATATAAAAGAAAACCACAAAACAGTTCAAAAAGTAAGTGAATAATAAAACGAGCAAATGCAGAAAGGTATGAAACAAGAATTAGTTCTAAACAACACCAAAAATAATTTTGAATGCCAAATGCACCCAGCATAAAGGACATGCAAAGACAAAACCAGTCACAATACATGATTATGAAGTAATACTATCAACAATTAACAATGCAGGAGAAAAGACCCCAAGTTGCTTTAATGTGTTGACCAAGAGGAGGAATTCCACGGTTTTCTCCTCAATTATTAATTGGTCATGCAGCAATACACTTTCTGTTTCTTTATGTTTCAGAGAGAGGTTTTCATGGATATCATTGATCTCTGCTTTCATGATTTTTGCTAACTTTCAAGCTTCTATCTGCTAGTTCCTGCCCTATTGATCAGTGCATTATGATTACAATGAAGTAGTTCCAAAAGCTAAAATTATGCCCAACAATAAAAGGTACTTTCTTTAATCATTCAATGAGCTTTCTGCTTGATCCCTCATCTATATAAGCATCTGTTTTTCATATTTATTCTCTGGGGAGGCATGAGTCTATTTTCATGTCAATTTGAACGAATATGTAAAGTACATATGGAGCAACAAAGACACGACAGTTGGTTTCACGTGCAACTACAAATAAGGCGAAAAAAAAGTAGGTTATACATACGGGTCCCCGCGATTGACTCGGCAAACTTCGCAATAAAATTGAGGAGGAACTTCTGTACTGCCTTTATTAGACTCGTCAGGGATAATTACGCATGAAAAGTGCTGCATTACATGGCATCCTGGATCTGCACACTGCACAAGGAAATTCTCCAGATAAAGAAGATACTACCAGAGTGAATTATAAAGGCATCACTAGAATCTAAAAATAGGTAAAGCTAACACACTATTGCAGATTCACAAACCTGTAAGCATGGAAAGAAGCACAACAAAAAGAAAAGTGAAAGTTTGGAAGAGAACCAATGACTATAGTATAAACAAGTCATACAAGGACGTTTTAGAAAATCCACCAAAAAGGTACTTGATCATAAAGTAAGTAACACTAAAAGGACAAAGAACAAAACAATAGGATTAGCTGCCCTGTGAAAATCAAATAAATTTTTTTTAAGTCTCTCTGGTAAGCCGTAAGCCACGACTTGAAATTGAACCAACTGTGCGGAAAATTATGTATCAGATCTCTTATCAGCCATCCTCGTCCACCAAGGCCCTCCCTCCTTTGAGAGCCTCTATCACTTCTCTAATCAAGTACTGGTACCCACTCGACCTCCTGAGATGGAAAGGAAACTGTCTCCCATTTACCAGACACCGTTGACCACTGAACTATATAACTAATTTCATTTTGGTAACAGGACTTAAATTTGTGTCAAAGTGACTATTGAATTTTTTAGTTCATTCCAATTCACTCATTCCGTTAGCATTGGCCCGCAAAGTGCCCTGCAAGGCACATGGGGCTTAAGGGGCCCAAATTGTCAAATGAAATGTTTTCTTATTTTTGGTCTGACTTTTCTTCAATTAACCCTCACGAGATTTCTTTCCTTCAATCGACCCCAACAATATTTTCTTTTTCTGCTTCTTCTCCGCCACCAACCCACCTACCATCCAAGGGATCCAACACCAGCCTTGGCGCCCACCACCACTACCAACACCACCAAAACCAAGCCTAGCTGCCCCAGCCAAGCCTCGCCACACACCACCACCACCACTGTGAAGCTGGGTTGGTGGGTGGTGGCGGGTGGCTGTGAGATGACGAGGCTAGGCTGGTGGAGGAGCAGATTGTGGTGGTGGAGCTACTGTGGATTGGTCATGGTTTAGTGGTTGGAATTGGAGAGGAGGAAGCATACATGTGAGTTTACAAGTTTGCCCCAATGCCCCTCCAAAACAATCACGTGAGGGGCACATGGGAACAGCCGTCACTTTTTCTTAACAGAACTACGATTCTGGGTCCAACTGTAACAGATTTAGAATGTCAGGGCGTAATGTGATATTATTGGAAACCTGGGGTCTTATGTGAGAAAACAGTGTAAACCTCGGGGAAATATTTTTTTTATAATGTATCTTTTAAGGGATTTGATCCCTTGATAGCCCTGGCAACTTAGCTAAGTTCCGAAAGCAAATCTAGCAGTCCATATTAATCAAATGAATGGCCCAGTCGCGCTTTTTCTCGTATTTCGTCATCCACTACACCGTGTACGGATGATCTTTTCGCAAAAAATTCCCCTTGCTTCATTCAAAACCAGTTACATTTCCCTCTAAAACTGGGCCAGTTCTCTCTCTTATCATCTCTCTTCCCCCCATCTTCTCTGAACCATCTCTCAAGAATGGTAAGTTTGTTTTCCAAAATATCCAACAGATCGTGGCTTGCGAAAGTTGTGCTTCATCTGGGGTGGATGAGATTTCAATTTGCAGGAAACATTAGGTGAGGTGGTATGTAGTTGCTTGCGTCAGCGAGGGGACGGTGGCCCGCCATAGTAGTGCTTAATGGGGCGAAGATCATGACGGCGGCTTGCAGGGATGGTGAACCGAAGGAGTTCGATTGGGTGGTGAATTGAAGATGATAATTTTGTTGATGATCACGACAGTGCATCACCGGACAGGGTGTTGGTTAATAAGGTGACTATCTACGCTGCATGAACGGTAGTATGATATGTGACGATAGCGATCATAGGCTTACTTTGGAAATCTAAAGACTGTAATGGAGTGAAGGGAATGAGTCAAATGAGTGGTCGAGAGGGAAGAAATGGCAGTGGAGTTGAAGAATGGCAGAAGGGTGGTTGTGGGTGGTGCTTGAGAAATGGGTTTTGCTGACATAGTCATTGGATTGTGTGTCTTGATGTCAAAATGATTAAGCATGGTGGATCAAGGCTCTCTCTAATTCTATTTGCTTTCTAAAAAGCATTATGTCCACTACATTATGTAGCAGACTAGCTTGAGAAGACTAGGTCCGGTCTGCAGGGGATAGGGGTGGAGCAGAAAGGTCTTTTAACCCATCTCCTCAACTATGGCATGGAAGTAGTATAACAGGCGTAGTAAAAAAAATCTGGACCTTTCCATAGATGCAGAATGGACGGCCACATTAGCTAACAACTGCAGAAACTTGCAAGCACCTGCCGTGGATCAGTTCAACTAATACAAACCTAGCCAAAAGAGAAGTATGAATTATTACCTGAATCATGTAATCAGTTGGCACTTGACTTCCGCAGGGACAACGAACTATACTCTCTACATGGGAAGGATTAATAGCTTCTTCTTTGATTATCACACTGCTGATGTTTGACTCACTTTCCCCACCCATTGCTGAACCAGTGGTGCCTGTACCCTGTAGCTTTCTGAGCAACATAGAGAAGAGTTAAGAAGCATTTCGAGATGCGGGGGTTTCAAGCACCAAAGAGGCAGCACTATTGTAGAAAGAACCGACAGAAGGAAACACCATATTTTTCTTACACAGTTGCCATACATGGACTCTTCGGTTTACGTAAAGTACCCGTGTCGGACACTCGACACTTAGACATGGGTATGGGATATGTATCCGACACATCTCATAGAATATGGTATTATGATACTATCTTATAGTCTTTTGTTTAATTAGTTATAGTTATTGCTTTGAGACAAGACAAGTTGTCAATTAAAACCAAATGCATCACATAAAACAGTTATTTGCCTTTGAAATAACTAAAAAGCAATAACAAATATGGCATTTTGCCGTGTCCCCGTGTCTTGCGTTTTCAAAATTAGACAAATCCAACACTTGGACACGTATCCGATCCGGACACTCGTACTGAGTCCATGTAACATAGGTTGCCAATGAAAAAAATTCCCATGTTACAAAACATCTCTATGGAGGAACTTTTAAGAGACACAAATAAGCATCTCAACTAGAACAGCTATCAAGAAATATGATAAACGTAAAAAAAGAAGCAATAAGCACCTGTATACATCATCAACTATTTTTGATATTCCTTCCTTCTCAATAGATATATTCTTGGCTGAATGCTGCATCTCTGACAACGGAAAGAAGATTACAATACATACAAATGCCATAGTAGGACTGGAAAGGTTCTTTAAAGGATATAGACAAATTAAATGGAGAAAAAGAAGCTGTTTCATCATTTATATGTTTGGCAAGAAGTATTTCACTTTATACGAATTTCAAGCAAGAAGGTCCATAGTCAAAACAGATAAACCTAGAGGAAAAACGAGCAAAATGACACAAAAGGTGAACAATATATGTTAGAATTTAGCACCTTTGTACTAGAGCAGGAAGATAAGAGACGGTGTTACCTTTTAGATAAGTGGGATCAGAAGGAAACTACAAGGAAGTCTGGTAATACTTTGGCACCATTTTACGGAAATTTTCTGTCCCATCTTTTACATTTGGATGATATGGACAAAGGATGCACATGATAGGATAAGTCGTGAAAATTTGGTCGAGTTTTATAAAGGGTCCCAATCATGATATCAAGTAACCTCAAACAGATATTGAATATCAATAGAGGGGAGGGGGAGGGAGGGGGAGAGAGAGGGAGAGAGGGGGAGAGAGAGAGTGAAGGGGGGAGGGAGGAGAGAGAGGGAGACAGGGAGAGGGCGAGGGAGGGAGAGAGGGAGAGGGCGAGGGAGGGAGAGAGAGAGAGAGAGAGAGAGAGAGAGAGAGAGAGGGAGGGAGAAGTTCATGCACAAAGACAGGCAATGATAGAACAGCTTACCTTCGTTACTAGAAAACAAAGCAACAATTCTGTCCAAAAGGTCCTGCACAGCAAAAAAAGGATATGCGTGTAGTGTAGGAATCATAATATTTAATTGAAGGGACCTGAATCCAAGCAATAAAGAATAGCACTTATCTAAAGTGCATAGTGAGGAGTAAATAGCTACATGATACAACAAGCCATGGAAGAAGTGATAGGAAGAAGCACTTAGATGTTTACAAGGCTGTAATGACTCCATCACGTTTTCTTAACCAGAGAAAATATGTCAAGAATATCTTGATGGTTGCAGCAGACGGCCCAATGAATCGAAGTAACTGGTGAGAGCATACCTGCTTTCTGCCTTGTTTGGCAAGACCAAGCTGACTGAGGACATCCTTCAGCTCCTTAACTCGAAATCTCGCCAACTTTTTCTAGAAGTTAAAAATACAAATAACTATATGTACAATTGTCTGACACAGATATTAAAAAGGAGAAACAGAAAAAATAAAGTGAAAATGCAGCAAAGCTAGTAGCTTCAACCAAAAAGGCAAATACATATACGCACTGTATACATGTATTCTCATTTCAAAGCATATATTCTAATTGACCACCGTTGCACTATACAAGTAACACCACTTTAGCATAGATCTTCTCCTTTTCCTTAGACTTACCAATCAACACTGCACTTCTAAAAGCTTCCCAAACAAAGAAACTTACCATGAGCAGAGCCAATGGTGGCCAAAAACAGAGAACCAGTGCTAAGGTTCCACCTCTGGAATCAGACAAGAGTAGAGAGCTAAGTAGCACGGACACAGACACCATGTCCAATATGAACACCATCTGGGATACTGGACATCGCAATTTCCAAACTATCAAATTCAAGACACAGCACGACATCGCTAAAATAAGAGACTTGCTTTCTGCAAAAGAAATCAAGCCTAATCTAAGGGGTCATGATTCTAGTTCTTGTTTGACTTGTATCTGTTGTGTGGCAGGCAGGTAACTCAATTTTCTCCATAGTCAGTCAGCAGAAGACTGGGCTAACCATAAGAGGATTCTCCTTCTCCTGACTGCAAGAACATCCCAATACCTGCTTGGTTGGCAATGCTTTCTCAAATGAAATCTGGAAAGTTGTTTGACCTTGTTAAAGCAGATAGAATATTGAAAATAGCACTCCAGTCTGCTTGGCGGACCAGCATATGCTAAAGTACGTGTTCAAAAGTTTAAACTTTTGGATAGATCTCAATCAATTATAGCAACCAAAATATGCGCATTCTATTTGTTAAAAATACAATTTCATAAAGGAGAAGAAGGAACAAAAACCCATTGAAGAAGCATGAAAAGAAAGTAGCAGAGGAAAGAAAGAAATACCAGAAAGATGGAAAGAATGAGAAGCAGCAACAGAAAGTAGCACCAGAAAGAAGAATACAGTATAAGAGCATAAACTAATACTTCCAGAATGGCCACAAAAATAAGAAAGCAAATATTTTGTGTTCTTCCTGAACACCGAGTTCCAAGCAACGTCCTCTGAAGAATTCTATAATCCGTCAGCCACCAAGCCCTCCTTGTTGCAAGTAACTGCAAGCCATCTACAAACACTCTTCCTCAATCCCTCCTCTCCATCAAAGATCCAACCAAAACCGCACCTGAGTTCCATCGCCGGCGGGAAGCTGAATGAGCTTTTCAAACTTGCCACATCCTTGGCTGATAGCCACCCATCTCGGAACTTGCGCCATCACCAAACTTAACGACAATCACTCTCTTGTATCAACAGCCATTTTCCAAAGAGAGCTTGATTTAACGCCCATCCCTCATGCCCAAACCAGACTCATGAGTTTGAAATTCACCTCAAGTTTTGCTTTTCCAACTTAAGAATCTTTCTAACCTAAATAGGCTGAAGTGATCCATGTTCAAACCTTAGAGAGAGAGTACCAAGGTACTGAGCCAAGACACAGATTGAACTGTTAGCTCTTAAGGGGTCAAAATTTTTACTGAACTTAGCTATGATCGGAAGTCGCGAGGCGTCAATGAGAAGTAAATTCGCTCCTTTTCATATCATCTCACAGCAGTGATGAATCTTGATTCACGATAAAAACTAAAAAAAAAAAATTGGAACGCAAATGCATACAAGTACAATTGGTTTTTGGATTTGAGGCAATAGAGCATGCACTCCTCCTCGTCCAGTTATACAGTGTATGTTACCCCAGAACCTTAATTACAACAGAACTACAACATGACTAAAAGCGTTGAATATACACAAACACAGCGTGCGCATGTTTGTGGTACATGAAGTATATTCAGCCACAGGCTCACAGGCTACGAGTCTCCGAATTTAAAAGCGCCAAAAAAATTCAATCCATGCATGTTTTTGAAACTAAAAAGCGCTAAGCACGGAGAAAAAGCATCAAACAAGGAATGTAGGATGAATTAATAACGATGAATCACTGGAATTAAGATTGAAACTTCAATCTTAAGAACCTACCTTGCAATCAGCCACAGAATCCATCTCTTTTTCTTCAGACATTCATCCAATGCAAGCTATAAAACCAAGCAGAAGACATTAATTTGGTTGATTCATCGTCGGAATTCTGCAAAGGAGGATGAAATTTGGTTTGAGGATTAATTTAGGACTTGCTCTTATAATCATGAAACGCGAAGAGTACTGTGTGTGTAATAACTGTGTGTAGTTTATTCTGAGTAGTCGAAGTTCAAGTGACTCGTGGACTAGTACTTGGCACTTACTACTGCCAGCGGCGTCATGCGACAGCGGACGTGAAACGGGGCTGTGGCATTTGTTTTTGTGTGAAATTTCGCGTCCGGGTTTCTGTTGCCTGCCTTGAGCTTCTTCTTTTTCTTTTTTTCTTTTTGGTGTTTACAAAATTCTTCTTCCGATTATAATTTTGGCCCAAAATTTTGCAAGGATAATATAGCTGATTGTTTCCGACCTATTCTGATCGCACTCAAAGGTCCACTTGGAGTCCCATTTTGCATGACACGTCCGCACAAGCACATTATTCAACGCTCTGAACCTGTCAAAGTGTGCCGCCCAAGTCACGTGTATTCTTTACTTCACACGCCACACACGCGAATTAGTCACAAATTATTTTACGTCAACGTCACTAACGCTAGCGCGACCGTCGCACTGAGACCACCCGAACACCTTTTCATCAAAAGTTTCGACCGACGGCGCAACCGGCGCAACCGGAGCAACGTGGTCATGGGCGAAGCCTTGGTCAACCCCATGGGGTCGGCCTCCGCCTCCATGGGGGGGGGGGGGGGGTTGGCTTTGGCCTTCCTTCCCCTGTTGTTCACTCTTCGCACAAAGTCCCTTTCGCGCTTTGTTCACTTCATACACTTCGTATGTGACTTAAGCACCTTGTTTGTCACATGGGTACGATTCACGTTGACACACTCGTCGCAACGCAACTTTTGGATTTGTAATTGCAATTAAAACACCTACCGTCGGCGGTCCCGAAGTTCACCGAAGGGGGGAGTGGCCTTGGCCTCCCTTCATGGGAGTTGGCCATTGGCCTTGGCCACTCCTTAGGGTCGGCCTCGGCCTCACCAAGGGGTCGGCCTCGACCACCCCAGGGGTGGTGGCCTTGGCCTTCCCCCAATCATTGGCCTATGGCCTCCCCTCTCGTGCGCACTTGTTTCCTCAAGTCTTTGCACCTCCGCGATGTTTACGGACGTTCGTACATCAACCTCTCGACGTCCGTCGTCCGACGACCGCATACCATCATTCCCAACTTTGTCATTACTACATGTTGCATTCATCATCTTGTTATGACAGGTACACTCAGCTCAAATCCCATCTTCGGGACACCCGACACGTGCCCGTGCTCCATCTTTACGAAGTTCGTCGCCGCGCCCATGCGTCATCTTCATAACATATGCCCCGGCACCAAGTGTATGCTCCGCGACCTTCGTCGCCGCGCCTATGGACCATTCTTATGACATGTGCCCCGACACCAAGTATTGCTCCGCAACGTTCATCGCCGCGCTCATGCGCCATCTTCATAACATGTGCCCCGGCACCAAGTGTATGCTCCGCGACCTTCATCGCCGCGCCCATGTACCATTCTTATGACATGTGCCCCGGCACCAAGTATTGCTCCACAACGTTCGTCGTCGCGCCCATGCGCCATCTTCATAACATGTGCCCCGGCACAAAGTGTATGCTCGTGACCTTCGTCATCCCGCCCATGCTTCATCTTCATGATACGTGCCCCCGGCACCAAGTATTGCTTCACGACGTTCGTCGCCGCACCACTTTCATGACATGTGCCATGGCACGAAGTATTGTATCCGCGACGTTCGTCATCGCGCCCATGCTCCATCTTCATGATACGTTAGTCGCCGCGCCCATGCGCCACAATCATGATGCAGGCCTTCGGGCATCATACTTATTCACCACACCATGCGCCCCCGCCATGGACGTGGAACATGCTTCGACCCACTCTCTGGAGTGTGCAACATCATGCGGGGATAGGCGACTCCTCCGGGACACTATCTCAGCCAGGGAGCTCTTCAACTCCCCTTACGCCAAGTAGACGGCTCCTCCGGGATGCTACCTCGGCCAGTCGAATAGACGGATCCTCCGGGATGCTACCTTGACTCGCTCCGAGTGCTCCGGCACAAGGACTCACCGTGGGGATAGGCGACTCCTCCGGGACACTATCTCTCCAGGGAGCTCTTCAACTCCCCTTCCGCCAGGTAGACGGCTCCTTTGGGATGCTACCTCGGCCTACGGAATAGGCGACTCCTCCGAGACACTATCTCCGTCAGGGAGTTCTTCAACTCCCCTTCCGCCAGGTAGACGGCTCCTCCGGGATGCTACCTGGCCCGTCAGGTAGACAGCTCCTCCGGGATGCTACCTTGAAAGCCCTCTGAGTGCTCCGGCACAAGGACTCACCCACGGGATAGGCGACTCCTCCGGGACACTATCTCCGCCAGGGTGTCTTCATGATTGGCCTGCGTGTTTCGGCACTGGGGGCTTGCGTCTGCACCCCTATGGACTATGATCCCCGGGTCACTCCGAGACGGGAGCAGGTCTTCCGAGGGCATCATGCCTAGTTCGCCTGGCAGTTGGGCATCGGGTCTTCCCCACCACTGCCAGACCTGTGGGATTCTACAAGGGCTTGGATTGGAGGCTAGATCAAGGGGGTTCTCTGGCCACACCGACACTGTGGGAGCCAGTCTTTCCAGACAGACAGAGCGACGCTGTTAGGGCAGGCTGGGTGAATATGCAATTCGACAGTCCGTGGAGCACCGATAGCTGTGGACCCCTCGGTGACGTGTCACTCCCGGGGAGCGCCACGTGTCGCGTGATGATATCATCATCTCAACCTCTATAAATAGAGGTCTTGAGAATTCATTTGGATGATTGGACATTTCCAGAACACTTTTACTTTCTCACTCTAGAATCCTAGAGAGAGAAACATACAGGACCCTAAGTTTGGACCTAAACATCGGACTGTGACTGTCGTCGTATATTCATCCTGCGCCGTTGCCCTCGCAGCACTGCCACCCTTAGGCTTTGTCTGGGAAGTCCTTGGTCTCTACCCTTGCTCCGCCCTTGCTGTGTCTCACATCAACATACTTGGCATCTGAGTCGAACTGCATTCCTTGTGGCACTTCCACGTCGACTGCGAACCCACTTTCCTTGACATCACTGATTTTAGAGTTAATTTGTATATAAAATATAAAAAATTGGTATCAGATATTTCAAACAATTTTGGCTAACGTGACATTTCGTATTTTGAAGATATTAATACTATCCCTAATACATGTTTAAAATAAACATATTTTTTCATGTGTATCCCTCCCTATTGCTCTCTCTCCTCTCACTGTCTCTTTATCTTTTCCGCTCAACTCAAACCATAACATCACCCAATCATCCCGACACCACCAACCACAATCATCGCATCATTCCAAAACTACCAACGACCAATCTGCGCACACACTCACATACAGAAATGTGTACACACAGACACATGTATACATATTTAAAGACAAAGACTCGCAAACACACACACACCATCACTACCGCTGCCCAGATTTAATCATTGCTCCATTGTTGAAAAGCCAAGAACATGGAGCAAAGAGTTTCTTTGTTGTTTATGGAGAAGATTCAAACAACTTTTTTTAGAATAGTAAATGCTCATAGAGTAACCAAAGGCATAGTGGATGGATATGATAATTATCCAAATCTATATCTATACTTATCTATCTATATCTCTACTATATATAAAGGGAAAACATGGTTTAGTTTGGTGTAATACCTTTTTGGTGTTACATAACTACATATCTAGAATGGTGATAAGTGATATTTTATAATTTTTTCTTAAAAAAATCACAAAATAAAAGTTTAAATAGGGAATAACTACTGCTAATTTTTGTAATGTACAATTCATTTTATCGAATGGACCTTATACATTATGATACTTGATTTTTTAACAAAATTTTATACTATTAACTTCAATTTTGCACACGTATCGCGTGTGCCACGGCTACTCGTACTATATATAATGAGAACTTTATTTTTAGTTTTGGTATAATATCCTTCGATATTACGCTGAAACTCATTCAAATGAAGACATATGTCCATTTTGAAGGTAAAAGTGTAAAAGACTATATTAGTCACTCTCTTTCCGTGTCTCGCTTCCTTCGTCTGGGTGGCAAAGACCAAAATAGGCAGACCTTAGTTTTCATTCCACAATTTTTATTTTCAATGACATATGGTAATGATCACGCTTTTGCATTTTATTTTATTGGTACTTTTTTTTTGTTACGGGTGGTAATACTGTGCATTTTTTTGGAAAAATTACGTAAAATACCCTGTGGTTTGGGGTCATTGCAAAAAGACTCCTCTGGTTACAAAAATTGCAAAAAGGCACCCAAGGTTGCAAAAGTCTTGCAACCGTAAAAAAAATCGTTAAAACTAACGGCATGTGATATTCACGCTCCTGAAAAGCGCGTTTGATAGAAATTAACTTAGCAAATGACCAAAATGCCCTTTCTATCTTCTTCTTCCCCAAATGCTAAGCCCTAAATCTCATCGCCGCCTCAGTACGATCGCCACAGCCGTTGCCATCTACTCCGCCAAATCGCCGCAGCCCCCTCAAGCCCAAAACCTAGCCACCATTTTCAAGCCCCATCCAGTTTGCCTGGTTTCTGCCACCATTTTCAAGATCTTGGGTGTTGAGACCTTTCTGCCACAGCCCGTTTCTGCCACCATTTTCATGCCCCGTCCACCTCTGAAACCGCTAGCCCCAACCACCCACAGCTGGCCTTGTTCGCCTAGCAGCCGCCAGCCTCGTCACCGTGCTCCACCGATGTAACCCACCACCCCGTTTGCCACTTGACCCACCCACAACCGGCGCCACCCTATTTCTCAACCAACCTCGCCGTCGCCAACTTGTGCACACAATCACATTACCGCCAAACTTAATTACACAAGCGAGAACCTTACCTTTTCGGCGATAAAGTAAGAACAGCGGGCAGTGAAGGAACACAATTTTCATGTATATGGGTTCTACCAAACTTAATTGAATCCTAATCAAACCGATTCGAGCCCTAATCGCACAAATTTAGATCTAGGGTTTGATCTGAATTTGTGCAATTCAAGTAATGAATCAAATCAATATCTTGCGCCGCCGCGAACCCCATCGATCCATGCTTGCGCCGCCGCGAACCCACCGTCGATCCAAGGCAGCTGGCCTTCGTGCATGTCCAGATCCAAGGATTTAGTGGAGAAGGAGAGAATCAGAGGAAAAAAGAAATGGAAAGGGCGTGCCCTTTTTATATAGAAGGGCAATTTTGATATTTTTACTATTCTGTTACTGAAATTTTACGGTACGAACACCTTTGTAATCACAAGTATTTTTATGCAATTTTACATAAGGGTATTTTACGCAATTTTTCCTATTTTTTTTTCTTGCATCTCTCATTTTCTATTTTGTTCTCTGCATTTTCCCTTCCCCTTCTATGCATTTCCGCTTCCCCTACGCCTCCCCCGTGGTTGTGCGGTTGCGATTGATTGGTGGCGTTGGGCGTCTGGTGGCGGGGCACGGCGGCCACGGTGGGCCAATTGATGGGTTGTTGATTATATTGGTGGTTGGGCCGATTGATTGGTTGTCGCCGCAGTGGCGTGGATGGACGACGGGCAGTGGTGGCAGGCCGTGGGTGGGTGATGGATGTTGATCGGCTCATGGACGTTCGATTGGTGGCTGTGGTGGCCCTCGGTTGCTGATGTGTGTTGGGAACTGGGATCGGTGGCGGTTGGTGGTCGTGGGGAGAGCGGTGGCTGGGAAAGGTGGCTGTTGCCGTGGTCACCGGAAGGTGTCGCGGGGGTGTTGGTCGCGGGTGGTGGTTTTCGTAGGGAGATGAAGGCCGGCATGGTGGGTCGTGGTGATGGGGATGGTGGGTCGTGGTGATGGGGAGAGCGGTGGCAAAGGCAGTGGGTGATGCTGGCGGTTGGCGCACGGGTCGCCAGAGGTTGTTGCCAGCAGTGTCCCCGAATGCTGCTGCCGGCGGTGTCGTGGGAGGTGGAGGCCAGCATGGCGGGTCGTGGTGATCGGGTTATCAATGGCAGGGGCAGTGGATGATTCCAGAGTGGTCGCCGGAGGTTGTTACCTGCAGTGTCGTCGGAGGATGCTCCCGTCGGGGTGGCCAGAGGGTGGTGGTGGTAGATGGTGATGTGTGAATTGGGCAGCCCGTTTGTTCCAGCATTATTGGTTGTACACTGTGAATTGTTGGTTGTACAACATGCATGGTTGGTTGTACAATGTCATTCTTGGTTGTATTAACCTGAAATGTTATTTGAATCTTTACCCCATAAAAATTCAATCTTCAAGATTCATATATATATATATATATATATATATATATATATATATATATATATATATATATATACTCCTGTAAACATTGTGCAAGTGTCTATTTTGAGAATAAAAGGGTGAAATATTTTTTCAATCCAAATGGACTATCTTTGATAGCGTAATGTTAACTATTTTTTTTTTCTAATATTATTTTTTCATAAAATTCATCATTTCACTCGCGTGTGCATTACAACTCGTTATTATATATACACGAAGCTTAGGAGCATAAGTTATGAACTTGTGTGGTACTCTCATAGGCCCTGCTCTTAACACTTCCAATCCATGTTTACTTCTTCTTTAGGAGAAATTAGTTATAATTCATTTGTCTTTTTCCCTTAGTACAGCTAGAAGTTTTCCTTTTTTGGTGATTTCATAAGTACGCGGTGCTGATTAACAAGATTTCTTCAATAAGAATACATGGTCGGGGCGAAACTTGATTATTATCCAACTTCCGACCCCTTTTAGCCTTGGGGTGGGTTGGTAGTTGATGGTATGGTGTTGGAGTGGTGCTTTGGTGGTGCTAGGCCAAAACTTGATTATTATCGAACTTCTGACCCTTTCAGCCTTGGGGTGGGTTGGTGGTATGGTGTTGAGGTGGTGCTTCGGTGGTGGTTAGCAGTTGTTACTGGTGGGGACGATGGTGGTGATATGAGAATGCAAGACATGAAGGAGAAAAGGCACTAAGAAGAGAGGGAGATAAGTTTGTCTTTTCATAAATTTATCAAACGCCAATAGGATTTTGTAATGTTGAGAACTTTTGTGCCGTTTGCTGCTAAATAATATTCTCACCATCTAATTGAGTTTTGGTCAATAAGTTTTCTACATTTTTAAGTGTTGACTTAACTGATTATTTTTACCTAAGCTCAACTTTTTAAATGATACTTATCTAATCTATGATTTTACATATAACCAATTTTATCCTTAGGAAGTAACAGAAAGACCAATAAAAAACTTTAATAGCAGGTTAGTATTAGAAATGACTGAGAGAGGACAAAATAACATTCCCCTTTCTCTCTTTTAAGCGTCTTCTACGGCAAAAATGCTTTCATTTATGAGACTATACTATTTCATGTGCTTTTGCTAAGTTTGCAACACGATGAATTGTTTTGTAAAGAATTTTCTAATAAATGTTTTTGGTTATATTTGTTGGAATTTTGATAGTAGTTAATGATTTGTAGTATCAAAAGTTGAGCATTAAAATGATGCACTTCAATGTGAACCATTTGTCATACAACTACATGTAATTGTTGGAATTTTTTTTCAAAAAGGTCTCTGTTACGTCTTATACAATTCGACTTTGAACTAAGTTAGGATCCATATCATTACTGCGAATTAAGTTACCGGATAAAGGTCCCTTCTCTCTTTCAACTTGTTGCATTATAAGCTTAATATATGTTCCATACTACTTATGAACATAATAGTCATTTTGGTATAACATCATTTTTGGTGTTGCATAAAATATTGATCGTTAACATTGTAAGAAGATTGTCAAAGAATGAGACATTACAAAAACTTAAATAGTACTCCATCTATCCTACATTGATTGATAACATTTTTTTTTACCAAAAATCTAGGATTTAAGTCATATATTATGTGTCTCTCATTCTACCTTTTAGAGACATGAGGGAAAGAAAGTTGGCAAGAGAGAGAAAATGGATTACTGGAGTACTAAATATGAAACACGAAATAGAATTAAAAAGTGTCAGAAAGTGAGTCAAGAAAGAGAAAATGAGCTAGTAGAAAGTTAAATGTAGAGAGAGAAATACAATAAAAAAAGTGTAAAAAAGGTATATATGTAAAAGTACTTACAAAATATTTTTTAATTTGAAAAGTGAAAATTTCTATAGGACGGCCCGAAAAGAAAATATGATCAATTTTTATGGGATGGAGGGAGTGAATAACTGCCTTTACGGGATATGATTGGTTTTTATTATATCAAAACTATTTTATCAAATGTGACAATAAATAATTATATGTGATGTCTTGATTATAAATCTATATTATTAACTTTATTTTTGCACATGCATCATGTGTGTCACATTTACTAGTTAGAATAACTCCTCAAAGCTGACATTTT
Source organism: Escallonia herrerae (assembly GCA_033070095.1). Lineage (NCBI taxonomy): Eukaryota > Viridiplantae > Streptophyta > Magnoliopsida > Escalloniales > Escalloniaceae > Escallonia > Escallonia herrerae. The sequence continues at coordinate 70,217 of JAVXUP010002405.1, read as the reverse complement.
CAACATAATTATTTGTCATTTTAAAGCAGACCCGGGGCACCAGGGGCTCTCTTTCCTTTTCTCTACCTTCTCCCTCTAAAACCACAATCAAACCACAGCTACTGTGCACGTGAAAAAAGGAGGGGGGGGGGGGGGGGGGGGGGGGTTGTCTGACTGGTTTTATGAGATTAGCTAGTTTTTCTCAATCCTTTGCTTGTTTGTTAAGATCCGTCCTCATTACTTCAGGGGTGTATACACAATTGTTGAGATGCTTGATTTGTACTTTGTATTTTTGCTTATGTTCTTTTTTCTCCCTTTTTAGTGCTTTCGGGGAGGGGGAAGGGGGGGGGGGGGGGGGGGCAGGGTAGAGGGATTATGGGGCAAGCAAGGGGGGAAAAAGGGGTAGGATCTTTTGGTCGGAGCAGTAGACTAGGTGACGTGATCGGTTTTAGGTGTCTTTGGCCTATAGTTGGTTGTTCAATCGTCTTGTTTTAGGTGTTTTGGCTGGCCTCTCAAGTTTTGTAGCGTAATATCTTTACCTTCTCGAGCGTCTATGTTTAAGCCAGTTGTGCTGCCCCTTGTTCCCCCCCCCCCCCCCCTCCCATTTCACATTTTTCGGATATTATATTCAAGTTGGGGTTCCATCCCTTCAGTTGTGCTGCCCCTTGCTATCAATATTATAGTTATTTAAGAAATCTATAAAATTTTTGTTGTTAATGAATGTGGTAGATGTGGCTCTAACGCCCATCAAAGGATAGTGGTCTTTGAGGAAGATCACCCTGAGATAACCTTGAAGTCCTGGACTGAGCTTTGGATAGAGGAGCTAGTATACTCTTTGACTCTTGAGGGGAGATTGTAGAATAAGTTTTTCTTTTATTGTCTATAGTTATTGAAAAAGAATAGAGAGAAAAGATGTAATGATCCAAAAATCGGAGCATTAACACCCCATGCTTCCGAAGCGTTAAAACAAGCACCCGATCGATCGATCGATCACTAAATGACACACATAATCTCGATAAATAAATTTGAATAAAGGTCAGCGCTTCTAATCGGTGTAATGCCTCAATTTCTTTAAAATAAAAACTCATAAATAAGATAAATTTAAGCTCTCAACAAAGTGAATTAAACAATGTTTTCCCACACAGGGATTCTACTAATCAAAACAGTGATAAACTACTCCAGTTTCTCACTCAGGTTCTAACCCATCCCCAAGCAATCTATTGGTGAGCATTACCTGTAAAAAGGAGATAAACAAGGGTGAGCTTTTAAGAACTTTGTAAGGTTGCTCAAGGACCAAAAGAAGTAAGTACAACTATTCGCAAACAATTCGATAATTATATGGGAAGCTTTTCAGCTCAATCCTATTCAATAATATATCAATATTATTTTTAGATATGATGCAAATAATTACAGATGGTAGAAAACATGAGTAACTACAAAGTCACAGAGACAATACAGAGTAATACTTAGGAAAACCACATAAGTAGTGCCCATTAACACAATCTATATATGTATATGTACATTGACTAGTCTATCAAGATACTAGCATGTACCAATATAAATCAATTCCTTCAGTGTATACCAACTCCCGTCAAAACACACCAATGCAAAATCTCTTGTCAATATACCGAATACAAAAATCACTAATTCAATGAATATATCGATACTCGATGAACAATGAATAATGAGCATCGATAAGAACTTTTAATGAACGTTCAAGGCTCAAAGCAAGGTTTTTAATAGGAAAATACGTGCTCATGGCAAACAAAATTTAGAATTCAAATAATTTCAATAATAAATCATAATAAAATTACACGAAATCAAATTCAAAAAAATAGGTTTTGAATAGAATCATTTATTTCAATCCAAGTTATCCGCTGCTATTCAACCTCATTCAAAATCTTCAAATTAACCGAAATTGGCAAATTACTTATCAGGAAAAATAAATCTAGTCTCATAATTATGAAACCAATGCTACTTCCTCAAACATTTTCCCTTCGACACTCTCAATACAACATAAATCGAATTGGGTTCCACGTACGGCCAACCTAGCTAGAAAACCCAACACACTGCTCAAGGCTGAATAATAACCCAGAATTGATAATAAATTATCATAAAATATTTTTATGGCTTAAAATAACATATAAAATAAAAATATCAAATTTCTCAATTTTTAAATAATTTTGAATTAAATTTTTTTAAATACAATAAAAGCCCATAAATAGTCATAATTGTTTCTAACTGAAAATAAAGTCTCATAATTTCTGTAACATTTTAAAAAATATATATATAATAATAAAAACTGAAATTAGAACATAGAAGGCATTAAAACTATTTTTAAATGATTCATTTTGCTAAATTCAATGCGATACGGGTAATGATACCAAATCAACTCTAAAATTTATCAAACTTAAACTGGGACTTCTTTATACTTAGAAACATTACTATAATTTTTTCAGAATCCATCACGAATTTTATAAATCTAAGTTTACGAAAAATATTAAAAGTACAAACGATTTTAGAAATTATAAAATTGTCAGAAATTCGAATATAGCTTAAGCTACCTTACTGTAAACTTTTACATGCTAATGATCACTGTGCGCCACATGTGAACGCATGCGTCGAATATAATGCTAGCCAGTGGTACACTTGCGCAAGCACAGGGTACCACCAACGGCACAGAGCCACAAAAACCCATTTCATCTTCTTCTTCCCCTCCTCTGTAACACACCCATCACATACCCAATGCACCGGCACGTTACACACCTACCACACACACTTACATACACACAATACATACCTACGCACACAACACATACACTCACACACGCTGCCTTCTCGGCAGCTTCACACATACACACATATTCCCACAACCACACACTCATGCACACAATAGAACCCACCATAAACACACACTCACTACAGTTGTTATTAGTGTTAAGTTTATGTTATTTAGATCCATCCAAATGAGTTTTACTTTATGTTACTTTTGGTAATTTTAGCGCAATTTAACTCTGTCAATTGTTAGTTAGTTCAATTGCAAAAAGAAGCTTGCCATTCTCTTGTCAGACATCCAAACAGTTCAATTGTTAATCTGCTTTGGTCAAACTATTCAAGCATAGCTTTTTTGTGTAATTAAAAGAGATATGCTCAAAGACTCTCTATGATTATCAATGTGGTTGTAATAGATCGACTAGAGTAATCCTTTTAGTTTTTTTGGAAAGTAAATAACTCTTTTAACTGAGAAATTAAACTCTTGATTATCTAAATCATATGAAAGTAACCCACTACTCTAGTAACCTATGATCTCGTTCCCCCCCCCCCCCCCCCCCCCCCGGTTTTATGAGTAAACCATTCCATATAATGGAATTACTTGCTTCCTATATTAGATATATTGGCAGAGGATATTTTCACTCCCTAAGTTACTATTCCACTCCTCATTTTTTGCTAGAAGCTTAATAATTGTTAATAAAGCACAATTTTAGCGACAAATAAGAGATGAAAAAACATACGAGGGGATGAAAATATCAGTTTTCAACTCAAAATTGACTCGGTTTCACAAAAAGAAAAAATTACAGTCGACTACCTTCTACTGAAGATACAAAGAAGGGAATTACTACCTCTGCCAAATTCCATGAACGAGAAAGCGAATTCCTAAACTCAACTGCTCAAGTAATATCCCCTGCGAGACTCTGTTGTAAGGAAGCGAGATTCTAATTTTTGAGCCACGAAATGTAATTCATATATCACATATCCCTTGTAACTAATAATTTACAACGAAGCTACAGCCATATTTATACAACTTAAAAGACACCTACACAGACTACATCATTCTTACTATAACAAAACTGCTTATCCTTCCTCTTTTACCTCTTGATTTGGTTGGGTTGGGGGTGGGGGGGGAATAGGGGGTGACTCGGCTTCGTTTCCCTAGGAAGTGAGCATGCTTCCATTCATGAGAAGTTGCCGAAAGCGAAATGCAACCACAACATAGCCTGGCCGAATTACATGTGCACTCATGGTTGCAAAGGGAGGTTTTTACTTCTTTTCTTGGCACTCTTAGCAATGGCATCTCGAGACTCTCTTCTTCGTTCAGAGAACGTGGTGGTCTTGGTGGTTCCAGTATTATCATTGTTAGCGTTGATCTTGTCATCCATGCTTGAACTCTTCTTACCCTTGACGTCCATTGTATCCTTTACAAAAAACTTCAACCTCCATAAAGTGGATTCGCTCTGCACCAGAAAAAGAATACACTTGATAATTTGCGAAGACACCAAAAAAAAAAAGGCAAGTCAGAGGGCACAAGCTAGATCATAACCTGAGCATCAATATCAAGGTCAACTTCTAATGCCGATGCTTGGAAGCTTGGGTTACTCTGAGCTACAATTTCCAGTGCCTTACTAAGATCTTCGGGACACAACTGACTGAGGGATATCCCAAGTTTTCTTTTCTCCTCTATAGACATTTTTCTGAAACAATTAGTTCACGTTTAACTTAAGAAAAAGTAAAGCGAATAGATTAAACATTACATGGTCAATAGGCAGTCACACCCACCTACCCAATGAACTGTAAAACATATCAGCACAACGAAGGAAACCAAATGGAGAGGTCAATATAACACAAAATATAGGGCTTCTCAGTGAACTGACTAAATTTTGCTCTCTCCTGAGAGAAGGTTTTTCATTCTCTAAGCATTCATGATGGTAGAGCTATTGTATAAAACTTCAGAAAAAGATAAAATAAAAATAAGATACTGTTTCAAGAACATACACAAAGAAAATTGATCGCATACTGTTTTTATGGTGATGGAACTTCACTGCTATCAAATCCACATGGACACAAAAGATGGTTTCTCACTGGCTCATGGGAGAGAGAGTGACTATATGTGACAAGGTCAAGATATTAGTGAGGACATTAAGGAGCTTGCCTCCCTCGGATGGGTTGCCAAGCAGGTTTCCTGCAAGCCAATGGGGGAATCAGTTCCACTGCCATCATTCAGTTCTACGAACTTTGGTCGCTACATATTTTTGTCTTGCGTCAGCAAATTGGAAAAGGAAATCAACGGAATATAAACATATATTAGCAGCACATGGGTTTAGCATACTCTGCATGCTTTAATCTTAGCATTCAAATTTGAGCACTCGACCAGCTCAGTTTGTGGCAAATTCATCCAGGTCATCTCAAGAACCAGATTTGACCTTACAGATGAATCCTTGGGAAATATCTTTTTCGATGCAACTCATGCACAGGATCGTGAAGACCACAAGCCAACAATAGACTAGTTACAGGATTGATATAATTCAAATATACTTGTCTTGTCTTCATTCGATTTGTTTCAGGGTCGGACCTTGTGAGAGGTGAAGGACTGAGCATATAAAACCTCGAGATGTGTCAAATAGCAACCTAAGTGGATTATTGTCGATAACTCTTTTGGATAATGACTGGTCACGGCATGAGGGTGCACCCAGTGAATAGCAGAGCTCTTGGTCTCTTGTTATTCTTGTTGATAATTGAACATCATTGCATATATTAGAAAAATGAGAAATTAATACCAAGCACTACTATTCGAAGATTGAAAACTAGGGTACTAGAATAAACCTGCATTTCTGAACCACACTTCCTCTAAGTTCTTCCAACTGCATGTTGACCTCATAGAGCTGCAAACGACCATATATAGTTTTCAATCTCAAATAGCACATCATACTCTTTGAATACGATGAGAACCTTTTGAAACTTCAGCATTTAATAGGAAGAACCACAACTGACACGGCAATCAAAAGTACTCGAAAATCTTTCCAAAGGCTTCATATTCTCCTTGCATTTATTTTCAAGAGGAGCTTTGAAATCATGACCTACGTACCTCATTACTTAGGTCCCTAGCCATTCTGGAATGAGCTGCCTCGCGGGCAAGCTGCACCTTTAACTGTGCTTCTGCTTCCTCCTCTTCTCGACGTTTTTCCTGTGCATAGAACAAGTGGAATGAACAAATGACTTGAACCATTATAACATGACAATAGATATATTCTTGACAAGTTAGAAACTCTACAAGTTAGAAACTCTCCAAGCCCTTGTGGTAGCGATTACCTCTTCAGTAACTCTTGGCAAAAGTTGCAGCCACTTCTCCTCAAATTTTTCCAACAGTGTTTTGGCCATATTATGAACATCACTACTTTCATCATTGTATTTCATGGCATTATCGAAAATCAACTTCACATCAGCATGAATCTCACGTACATGCTTATAACCAGTACCATCCTTGGCCTCCATTTGGTTTTTTATTGTACTAAAATCCATGGGCCTGTCGATGACCTAATATACAGCATCCCACAGCAGATCAATGCAACAATCAGTAAATAATGTGCCACTCTTTTGATCAGTGAATATACATGGTAAAACCTATAACAAAAGCACATGTGTATAAACATGCGACTGGGGGAGTGGAGGACGAGATCAAGAAAGTACACAGTTGAAGTTAAAATGAAGAAACCAAAGCTACAACAGATTGAACGAGTACTACATCAATAATCTCTTATTTGTAAAAGAAAGAAAGAAAATTTTGAGGGTAAATGATGGAGGCTGAATAGGGAATGTGGCAAATCTCAAAAGTGTAGTACTCTGATTTTCAGAGTATAGAACAACAAAGAAACACCATTTCTTGGAGAGAGATTTTGTATATGACAAACAACACCTACTCACAAATACTGTCAGCCACACGCGTTAAATGGGTATAATTTATATATAGCTCTACTGAAACAGTGTGCTAAGTCAAAGAGGACAACTTTTTGTAAACGAAGGGAGCAGTTGCTATCAATTCTCCAGAGAACATGTGCTTGAATAGGGAAGTATGTCATACAATGATTCATGTAGCCTACCCAACTATGTTTTACAATCTGTGACTTGAGAGTTATATGCTGCCGGAGCCTGAGGAACAATCTTATCCAGGTCACACCAAGAGCTTTGGCTTTTTGTTGTAAGGCATATATACAGTCTTAGGCTTTGCCTGAACAGAAGCAGCTTTTTGGGGCCATTTCAACAAGAATATGAGAAGGAGAAGGTAACTAAGCTTTCTTTCAGAAATTGCTTGGGCAATGAAGGCAAAGGAAAAGGAAAGGTAATAATCAGGCATCAAGGTAAAATTTCTAAATAAGATGGCCAAATGCTGCGTTAGCAGGGAAAGGCATCGAACACACCATGTGGTCAAATTGAACAGTCATGGAGATGCATAAATCGTGTATAGTTCCCTGTTAGCAATGCTACATTGAAAAACATAAAACAAGCTCATAAGTACACAATGTATGTGCATGTGTCCCTTACTCATAACCCAGTTCCTAATAAACTTAATCAAGACAAGGATGTCAATAGTTTCACTTTACTCTTCGGGCATCTAAACATCCAATACTTGTTAATCATCCGTTGGGCAATAAGTGAGAGCAACCTGTCTATCGTTCAGCTGGAAGCATCCAGAATTGTTTACATATATCAGAGAGTGTCAAAGAAGTTCTGATTTCTGATATTCATTTGCCATGGACAATGCTTCCTTGGGATGTGTCCACGCTTCTTAGAACATACTATTTTTTGCTTCTTAGAAGATATATATGCAAGAGAAACAAAAGGGACCATATCGAGAGAAGAGAAAAGGAGAAGAGCGAGACAGAGACAGTAAATATGGAGTTTTACCGCATAGTAGTCGTGCAATTCAAGACCTTCGACGTCTACAGGTTGCATAAAGGGCCATGCCCACTTGTGCTGAGTGATCTAAACAAAACAGGAATAAGGCAAGTGAAGTTGCAATCTGCGAATGAGAAAGACTAATCATTGTTCTAAACTTAAGCATCTGAGTGACTCTATTGAATAGCAAACATTTGTTATAAACAAAAAGTCATTAATCAGTTTTAAAAAATGACAAAAAAAGCAATAGGCAACTGCAACGACATTCTCCGGATTACTATCGGGTTTGATGCGCCTAAGTTCCAGCCATAAGTCCTGAAAATGCTGCCAAGTAATGCTGATATATTTGAACCGTGCTATAGATGACATGTGTAACAGTATTGCCAGCAAGGTAAATACATCGAACCATGGTACCCACACCTCATCAAGCTCCTACCTAAAAGATTGCACTATTTCAACACAGACATGACTGCTGTTTGAAGTTGGAGCTGAGAAACACTAATAACAATGTAGACAGAAGAGAAAAGAACATTTACTAAGAGTGATCCACTTACTATATTCCATTTTCAAGTAAGAGTGACAATATCCACTTACTATGTTCAAAAACAGAATCTTACTTCAGATAACCTTTCAAGTTTACTAACATTAAGTCGTCAACATCAAGAATGAAAGAGCTCAAGACAATAAAGCTCTTTCAAGCTGAGTCATCAATCTACATGTAAAAGAAACTGGCAAAGAATAAGTGATTGCCTGCCGTAATATTGTACCAAACTGCCGCATAAGATCCTGCATTCTCTTAGCCGCGGCTGCTTCTCTACGTGATGCATCCTGTTGCTGCTTTTTAATGCTAGGAACATGCTTGTCTTTGTCCTTGTAATGCTTAGAAATATTTGAGTGCTTTTCACTTGTAGTCAAGTAAAACTGCTCAACCTCATCCACTCTTTGCTCAAGCTGCAAGTTAGCAAAGGATGCTCATCAGTTAAAAAAGATCACCAAACACCGAGTGACTAAAACCTTGAACTTTCCATCAAGGTGCGTTTGGTTCAATCAGTTGTTTTCTCGGTCCTAAAAGCTGGAAAAAAAAAATTCTCACTTTCTCCCCGTTTTGCAGTCAATTATTTCTAGTTAGAGATGTGTAAACTAATGGCCTGTTAAGCTACCATTATTTCCAAACCATTTTCTTGTTTTTTCAAACTTGGAGAAGAAAACAGCACTTGTTTGGATACCATTATCAAAATCACGAGACGTACGACATTAAATTTGATTCCAAATTATAAAAAAAAAGAAAAGAAAGAAAGAACATCTCTGTGTTGTTTGAATATGATCTTTCAACATATGTCAAAACGAGAGAGATGATACCTACAATAGATTTGTAAGGAGTTGGTGAATAATGTTTGCATTTGGGGTTTTTTGAAAATAGAACTTGAAAATGGTAAGAGTAAGATAACTCTTACGAAAAACACAAGAATGAGAATAATGAAGCGATAACCAAATGGGATCTAGGTGCATTATCTATTGATGTCGACTAAGACTCTGGAGTCTCTAGTGAAGCCAAAGGTGATTACAAGTAGCAACTGTGTGGTGATGGGTGGATTTTAGACATACTAAAGACAACTGGGAATGGCACTTGACCCAGAGATCAGGTCTCCCCTGCTCGCTCAGCTTTGGAAGAGATAATCGGGTTGGTGAAAGCTCTGGAAGTAGTGGTGACACCACGCCCTAGTGCCACATGACAACAGTATACTTGATGTAGACAAATACACCACTTTGCCCTTATATGTAATCCTGTATTTATGGGGCTTCTTTCTATATTTACTGTAAACAATAAAACTAAAGACATTAAGTGCCAAACATTAGGCAGATGATGGATGGGCCTAAAAGTGTATATCACGCTTTAACTTCAACCTTCACATCAGAGTCCAGCACAAGTGTGTAGAGAAAAATCAAGGTGTACCGACTGAATCAACATAATGGAGTGCAAGCTACACTAACATAAAGGACACGAAGCCACTGCCTTCACATAGAGTTTGAGAAGAAGAGAATGGGAGGAAACATTAAATATGTGAAACAAAAATAAATCTGACACGATTATTATGTTCACACCACCACGAAATATGGAAAAAAGCACCTACACTTAATGGTGTTGATGTCATTGACAGTAATCGCATAATCTACTGTGCATAAGTTCAATTAGAGTGTAAATTATATTCTCCTCCCTCCCTCCACAAACACCACCCCCACAACCCCCCCCCCCCCCCCCCAAACCCCCCTTCTCACTCACACACACTCACACGCTTTTATCTAAGTGTATATATATATATATATAGGGTTGGACGTGGGAAGTGATCAACAATGAATCCATTTTTGGCAGCTAGAAGACCAACAATTTCAGAATGAAACTAGTAGATATCCATTTTTGTAAAGGAATATCTATCTATGTCAATCAGATAAAGTAGATATCAAACTTCTTTATAGAGTAGAGTCAAATGAAAACGGGAATCAATATTCAGACCAGCAAGATCACCTTCTCAACCTTGAAGAACAACTCATCAGTACGGTGCTTGTAATCGTCCACTTTCACAACATTACCTTCTGGCTTTCCACTTTCCACATTTTCAACAACCAAACTTGTCGCGTCTTCCTTCTCCATCTTTTATTCAACCACGAAACTGCAGTCATATTACCAATTGCGCTAAGAAGCAACAAATGAAGCAGAGGAAAGCAAGCAAAGAGTAGTAACAGGTGAGAGTCATAGTACCAAGGAAGTCATACCATTTGGTGCTTTATGTGTAGCAACAAATGAAGCAGAGGAAAGCAAGCAAAGAGTAGTAATGGGTGAGAGTCGAAGTACCATACTATTTGGGGCTTTATGTGTAAGAAGATGGCAAGTATATAATGCCTTTGTATTCTCCTATTGCTAAGGCAGTGCAGCACTTGGTCTTTAATCTCATGGCACTAAATCGGTTTCGCCTCGATTCATGGTGAATTATCAAGGAGTTGGTAAGTAGAGGAGGCAAAATACAAGGCTTGGAAGGCTGACCTCTTTGCTTGTTTTAAGTGCATGTGATGGGAGGGCAACATATGAGAGTTTTCGAACCAGAGATATTGCCATTAGAAAGGCCGAAGTCTCTCTTCCCATCTTTCTTACTTCGTTGGGTTGAAAGAAGTGATTAATGATGCAAAGATGCCTATCGCAAAATTTTGGGCTGCTTCATGGAATATATAGATAGTTGGTACTGTTCGTGCAGATCTGTTTCTTCATTGGCATATCAATTCATCTTGTAACTAAAATTCATAGACCTAAAATGTGATGACAGGAAATATTTCAATAGCATATGATTTTATCAAAATTCATGACGAACAGTATGGTGGTGTTTTCTTGTTTGGTAACTTTACGTTCTTTAATAAGAAAGAACTAAAACAAAAACCATTTATATTCTACTCCGGTATTTCCTTAGAAACAAGAACATAAACGACATCACATAATGATTTCCCAACTGAAATGAGAATTAACCTTTTTCTTGGTTGGGGGGAGGGAATACCTAGCTTCACATGCACAGTCTGAGTTCCAAAATGATCAGTACAGGTATTCAAATTCTCGCTAAAAGCACTCGCAAATGTTGCTAAAAGTATAACTAGAGCTGAAACGGCTATTTGTGCAGCTCAATATCAATTCCCGTTCGGTCAGTAAAGTTTTGGGACATTATTTAACGATGGCTTGACTTAACAATTTCTTATGTCTCACAATTTCCGCAAATTAAAAAGAGGGAACGAGGAAACACAATATTCACAAAGATAAATGGCATCTTTCAGACAAGAAATGATCCTGCAAACGAAAATGTAAAACCTATAGGTTCATGACTATGACTAACCACATTATGCTTCTCGAGTTGCTCTAACAACTGGATGGTGAAAACGACTGCAATCGCATCCAGAGGTAGCGTTCCTTGCTTTAAAGGTTGATTCATGCATGTAGGATAAATTACTACACAAATACTCCTTCCTTTCCATTAGAATTTGCCCTATGACTTTTTGCAACAATCGAGTACAGGAAATAAGTATTATTTTGACAAAGTCGAGCAAGGACAAACCACTGAGCAAAGCAAACATTTGCACGTACTATATCTATCCTAAGAATCCGCAAAACGTAAAAAATCAAATGAATCGGAGGGAGTAGATAATAAATATTCAGCATTGAGGGCTTCATTCAAAGGGAATATAAAGGAGCAATTAAATACTTAGAATCACTGTCTTACGTTTGTGTGTACCTTAAACCTTCTTCAAATGACGGCTTAAGGCATTTCTAATTCTGGAGCATACCTCAGCTTGGGGTGGTTTACTTGGGGCGTCCGCGGCCGTGGCGTTGATAGTGAACGCCGTCGATGGCCGCCGAAATTGGTGAGCGGCGAGGGCGGCTGAAGCCGCGTGGTGATGGTGATCGGTGGCGGAATGATGTACAGGGTGAATTACAGTTTTTGCCCTTTATGTTTTAGGATTTAAAATTTGAGGAACATATACGATTAATCCTTGAAATTAAGAAGCAATATTATGCGTATCTATAGATTATGGAAAATATCAAATGTCTTTTAGAGCGGATGTCAGACATGAAAATAATGATTCTTGTAATGACTCCTTTATTCCTGTTTGTCATGAATTTTCCTTTGGCATGCCCACCATTATTATTTTCTTTCTTTGCTTCTTTCAAATAAAATAATCCTCCCACGCACCTCCCCTTCCCCCACCCCCGCTTGGTCTTCCCCTTTCATTTCTTGATCGTCACCCATTGCCATCATATCCACTTATAACTATAGATATAAATACTGTACCGAAGTGCGTATCATTTTTTTTCCTTACATATCATTACCGTACCATCTCAAATTTTTTTATCAATAATATACATTTATAATATTCTTTCATTGGTTAACTATAACTACACACACACACACACACACGCTAATAGCTCCTCTAGAATAACTTATTTGTCATATAGTACTTAATTACATTAATTTTCAAATAAACTAGATAGCTTATTGTTAGTCCTTTGGTTGGATAACTTAGGCTTACATCTTGTTTTGATGATAACTATACATTGATTATATTCTTGATTATGTTCTTATGTATACTTTGAGTGTATTCTTAGTAGGTACATACATGCACACTCATGAAGACACATTTGAAAAGTTGAATAGATGGATTAAAGTTAAAGAAACTTAGAGCTATAGTGGACATGCTATGAAAGCTTCTTCAAGTCCAATGTCAAAAAGTAAGAAATGATGCATAGGCTAAGTTACTATTGATTATGATTGATCTTTACTGTTATGTAACTAGTCCAATGTCAAAAAGTAAGAAATGATGCATAGGCTAAGTTACTATTGATTTTGATTGATCTTTACTATTATGTAATTAGTCTTGGTTTGATGCTTAGATTGATGACTATGACCTAAAAAGACCTTTACGACACCTTGTGCATTGTATGTGAGTTTATAATCATTCACACAAGTGTTGTTCTTAAAATTGAGTGAACTTTGGAACTCACTCAGATTTTCTCAAAATTGCTTTTGGTGCTAATCTTTTCATATCTTGGTAAAAAAAAATTTATTAGCTTTCCAACACAAAAAAACGGCACCCCAATCTGATTTTTCTAGAGAAAGTTATGCCAAAAATAGAAAAGGGGGTTCCGTGAGGCAGTCAATAGACAGTAAGGTAATACAATCGATTGCATTGGAATACAGTCGACTGCTGTAACGCCCCTAAAAATTCGGAGCTCCGCCGCCCCGAACTCCCGGGTCGTTAACCTACCAGATCACATTAGACCTGTCAAATCCTATACACAACCACATAATCCAAAGCATCTAATCCGATACCGACTCGAATTCTCCAAAATACAAGATTACAACAAAACCTGCTGAACTCAAACCATTAAAACCTAGGTTCTTTTCAAACTTGAATCCCTAAAGGATGAATCAAAAGTACAGATCCACGCAGGGGTCTTACTATACCGTGGTGATGGGCTCATCGAAATCTCACTCAGACTCTAAACCATTCCCGAACCTGCTACTGCTTATCATCACCTGCAGAAGGGAGCCAAACGAAGGGTGAGCTTTTGAGAGCTCAGTAAGGTCGTACAAGGACTACAAAAGAGATTATAACACAACTCCAAAAAATCCAACCGACGATGATTTTCAAGACACTTCGAACGATCAAAATTCAATAATTACCCAAACTGAGCAAAGTTCATCAGAAATAGATACCAAAATAAATATTAACAATCAGAACAGATCCAAAACGATCAATAACATATCCTTTTCAAGTTCGCATTTCCAAGTACCACGAAAATTTTCCTTGCTCAAGGGATTTCAATCCGAGCAAAAATTCATTTCGAAAATACACTAAGATTTCCCGAGAGATTTTAACCTAAGCATAAATCAATTCAGATAATACGATAAATTATGGCAAGCTCATATAGTGTACTCATGCATGATGTACTAAATAATTACTAGTCCACTTGGATACTTAGCCTGCGTTTCATGCAGGATTCAACCAGCCTTATACCGCCTCTCCACTAAACAGGTACCCAGGTCAACACATAAATTAACAATATCAATGAGCATTAACATAAGCTCATATCTCCGAAATCAATTCGGGTTCTCATAACAATAATCATATTGACATAAGTCAGCATTCGGGATTTTTAGAAGAAATCAGATTTTTCAGAAGAAAAATCATAGATAAACAACAAAACGACTGCGAATAATTATCGAATATAATCACAACAATTCGGGAGAGTGGATACAGACAATTATCAAATTTTCTCAGCCCGCAATAACATGCGAGCATCATAAGATTTCCAAATAACCGATTCAGGTTCAACATTAGAGTTTTCTGGGCAAGAACATACTGATATCAATACATAACTCAGAGTTCGGCATTAGTTGTAAATATATCAAAGGAGTACTTACGAGTACGAGTAATCAAATAAGGGTTCGGACAAAAGTCCTTGCCCTAGGTTCAGATAGAATCCCTTACCTGAATCCGCAGCTAAATTATCCTAACCGAAAGTCTTTAGCTTTAACCTAAACGAAATAATCGAACCATTAGAATACAGCCTACAGAACAAAAGTATAACTTAATACGAACTCACACATGCTCCCAAAATGAACCTCCCATCACCGGGTATGTAAAATTATTGAAACGCCTCTAGGGTGTAAAATTACCGAAATGTCCCTCTCGGACTTAAATTATCCAAACGGCCCTCCCGTAAGTAGAATCACTGAAATAGGCTTTCCATATGTAAATTTATGCAAAAATACCTTTCTTAGGTCAAATTACCAAAATACCCCTTCGGGGTGACAAATTACTAAAACACCCCCTGTTACACTTTAATCATCAAAATGACTTTTCCAAAAGTAAAGTCACTAAAATAATCTTACTGCATGTAAATTTACTTCAAAATACCTCTTATAGGTAAAATTACCAAAATGCCCCTTCAGGGTGGTAAATTACCAAAACACCCCTGGGGATTTTTCGGCACCGAAAAATCTCAAAAATATCTTAAACCGCTATTTTAACCATCCCGATGTTATTTCTGGCCTAAAAAGTATTTTAGAAAATTTTTGTCCGAAAATCCCGAACCGGTGTTCGGACCGAGCGCTAAAAGGCCAGTTTCGTGAAAAATATCTCTCGGCCTCAGAATGGCCCGAAATTTTAGATAATGAATTATATCTGTAAAATAAGGTATGCATAAAATTTTCAGATCAAAATATCTTGGTTTGATATGCTAAATAATTTGATAAAGTTATTTAATCGGTGCTCCAATTTAACACTCTTCGAGGACTCCAAAAATTCCCAACATTTTCCAGAGCGTAGATCTCATAAAATTATTGGGGGTTACTGTTTTGAATTTTGTCTAGTTTTGGCTCTAGCTATTTATTAAAATTCATTGAAAACCTGTTTAATTTAATGTCCATCTTTAGTGACAATTACACGTACTATTCAAATTCACACACACACACACACACACATTAAAACACCTAAATCACATGCACACTCCATCTTCAACCTCACGACTGGATATATGCATATGCAGGTATGACAAATCCATCTTTTCACCCACGGTTACACCCCATTTCTCATTCCTATAACTGAAAACCACATCCTAACCCACTAGTACGCGACATATACATGCTATTACACATGTAATCACACACACAAACTCACCCGAAGAACACACGAACACACACACACACACACACACACACTATAGAACTTTCACTGCAAATCACTCGCACTCACCTACACCCTCGACAGCCCACACGAACACTTCCAATCCCTCTTATTCTCTTCCAAACACCAAATTACTACATAGATATGCTAAATCACCCTACAATCTCCCATTGAAACCATACCCGAAGCTCTCCCCTTCTTCTTAAATGGCAAACACACACTGTGCACACAAAACACACACACAACACATACCGAATCACGCATATGAAATTAGTAGGGGGATCACCTTAGAAGGATTCCTCTCTCTCTCTCTCTGCCGAATTCTTCCCTATTTTCCCCCTCTGTTTTCTCTTTGTTCCTGCTGTTCTTCTTCCTTTCCCGAAAGGGAAAGGTTTCCCCTTTTGGGCTTTTTTTTTAATTTAGGATAAAATCAAACTCACATAATAAATAAATTAAAAAAATCCATCAGGTGATTCATCCTAGGAGGTGGCACTCCCACAATTTTTCTCAAAATTCCAAATTAACCCCCAAGATTTTCCAAAATTACGAAAATACCCCCAAAATTTTGAAAATTACATTTTTGCCCCAAAATATTTTTAAGCTTCCACCAGCTTCTAATACCCGAATATTGCTCAAAATTAGCGCCCGTTTATTTTTCGGGTCACGGATGACTATTCTAATCGGCTCCCGAAGTTCGGGATATTACAACTGCATTGGTCAAAATTCAGCTCTAATAGCTATTTTCGAGGACAAGACTCTGACCGCTATTTTAGAGGAAACTCAGTCGACTACATTGGGAATACAATAGGCTGCAATGACAATTTTGCTCATACAATGTCCATAATGGCTATATTTCATTTTTTTTCTCTATATAAATGATTTGGGACTTCATCATACACCATGGAAACCACATTCTAAGCCTCCATTCATTAGAGAAACATCAAGGCTCATAGATTAAACTTTTCATTTTTCATCTTCATGATTTTACATCATTAAAGATAGCATCTTTGTGAGCAATTCTTTGATTGAGAGTGAGCATTCTTCAAGTCATCAATTCTCTCATCTCTTTATTGTACTAGAGATTTATTTGTACTCATTTCCTTTTAAGAGGATTTCTTTGTACATAATTGATCTTTGTAAAAGGATTGTGATCAAGGCTTGAGTTTGTCAAGTCTTGGGTGAGCTTTATGGACTCAAGGCTTATGTTTGGTGTAAGGATATCACCAAGTATTGTAAGGGTTTTGATCTTGACCCGAAAGAAGATTGTTGCTAGTGGATTCTAGTACTTTTGCAAGGAATTTTCTTGAAGATGTGGATGTAAGTTTAAGGGTAGTTTAAGCCGAACCATTTAAATCTTCTTGTCAAGTATTTCTAATTCAATCTCTTTACTTATTGCTCTATAATTGCTTAAGATTCTTTAGTTAGTTTCTTTATTAAAGTATTACTTGGTTTGATTGGAATTCGTGATTGTGCTTAATTTAAATTCCTCATTAATTTTTAAAAACCATATCCATCCCCCTCTAGGGTTGTTTTTATTGGTTTCACTTATTCAATTGAATACATCCTTTAGGATTATACCTCTTTTCAACAATCTCATTCGCAAATTCTTATGGAAGAATAAGCTGTTTGTTCAATAATAACGTCTTCAGGTTCAAGAATAAACTGTTTTTGTGTGTGTGTGCACGCGCGCACGCACATTCGTATGCATATGCTTGCTCACATGTGTATATCATTATATTATATAGATAAAAGAATATGATCAAAGCTTCCAGGTAATAAGTAAATCAAATCTAAGTCAATATTATGAGCAAGAAGTTACAGATGCTTTGATTAGTATAAAAGAACTTAGAGTGCTTTTTCTATTTAGTCGTTATATAGTCAATTTACAAAATTTATTACTTTTATATTTTTTAATGAACCGGTACAAAACATAATATTTTGGTCAGTACAAAATGTAAGGGGTACCGCATCAGCAGAAGGCAAAATGTAAGGGGTACAACCTTTTTTCCCTTATTATTGAGAGCATTAACTTAGCATCAAGATGTGATGTTCGAAAGCCCTGCTGTACAATCCATCACAATTCGGGTACTGTATTAATAACTATGCTTGCAACCCACAACCATCCATCTCTGCCAAACCACTACCACTCTGCAATAACCATCATTAGTCACCACCAACCACCCATAACCACCACCGCCAATCCATATGACCATCACTGAATTCCCATCAGCGTTTTCACAAACCATCACCTAACCACCCACCCAAACCAGTAAGGCACATGTCATCCCTAATTGAACCCACTGCCACACCTGTCAGCTCTTAACGGAACCCACCATTGCACCCACTTCCCAGTCGACACCACCACTAACCCATTTCAATATCAATGTCACTGCCCCAAGTCGACCATCACTACAAATACCAACACAACCAATCTAAGCGCGCGCACACACACATAGGTTTACGCAGATTCACAAATTTATTCACGCACTTGCATGCACACATACACCCGTAAACACATAAAAATTGATTATGGAGGCGAGTAGTGAAGACATCAGGTATTGGAGGCATTGATATTGTCGATCACGCGGTGGCAGCATCATTTATGGGCAGTCGCGGCATTGAGCAATGAAGGTGTTGGTGGTGTGGGTTTTGTTATGGCTGGTCTTAGTAAATAGAAGGGATGGGGGTTGCGAATGTGGATAAAATACGTTTACCAAATTTATACCCGTTTATAGAATCAAAGGTAGAAAAAGGTCTTGTACTGACATTTTAAAATACAGTATGCTAGATTTGTATTAAATACAAACAGTGTTTTAACATAGGTGTATATCTATTGTGAATCCTTTAGGTTCTGGATCGACATGTAGCATTTCTAAAGTTGATGGGGTTGATCGATATTACTCCTTTAACCTTAAAGGGATTTTTTTTATTTATAATTTTTCACATTTTGTTCCATTTATTTTGGTATAGTTCTGAATCTAAACTAAAAAAATTAAACAGGGTGAAGCATTGCCACCCTTTTGTGGTATCTACACACGTGCTTTGATTTAATCTGTTGACAAGTTGCTAAAACTGTTACAAAATCATTCTATATAAATATGTATAGAACACAATAACCAAATAAGAGAACACAAGAGATACGAGACAACTCAAATCTACTTTGCACAAGTCAGATTTACAACGTTTCCTTGCGTGTATCCCTCAATCATTTTTTTACTCAAAGAAGGACTCTTTTCTCTTGACCTTACACACAATACAAGATAGCTTACATATACTTAGAGAAAGCAGTGATCTTCTCTATCCAACCAATGTGGGATAATATGTCTTATAACTCAAGACCAAGTTGCAATATTCTTTGAGTAACTAATGTGGGACATAAATACAAGACATATATAAACAATCTCCACCTTGGCTTGTATTGACAAACTACTCCATAAGAAAAGTGTAATATGACTTTAGTACCTTCTTCAGGTACTCCACCTTGCATCCCCTTTAAAGGTAAAGATGCACTCCACTTTGAACTCAACAAGAAAGAAGATGAATCAAGCTCAAGCAATGTTTGAACTTCTCTGCCGTGACTGTCGTCGTGAGTATATCAACTACATAGGTCCTCGGCCCCATATGTCGTTCACCGTAGAATAGCGTTGATCTCTTGTCCAGCTGTAACACAGTAATCCCCTTATGTGCGTCAGCCCTATCTTTGGACACCAACGGGATCATCCACTCTGCCATCATCACCCCGCAATATGGATTGAGCGTAGCACTTGACTTCTCCATGAAGTCCGTCCCAAGAATCACTTTAAGCTCATCCATGTCGATGATGTTGAAGTCAGTCTTCCCTCTCCATCTGTCAATCCTCAAATTGACGTTCTTGACGACTCCCTTCATCGGTCATTGCTCGGTATTCACGGCCGTGAACCAACTCATATCCTTAGTTAGTTTTAGCCTAAGCCACTCGGCAACCCTCTGACTCATGAAGTTTTGGATAGCCCCCGATATCCATAAGTGCTTATTGAGTCTTTTCGACAACGTCCACCTTTGCGTAGAGCAATCCTTGTCTTTTCTTTCTCTTTCTTCCCTTTTGCAGCTTCTTCCTTTGACTTTTGCATGAACGCATTGACCATATGCAATGCCCCCCCCATGCGTGCCTCCTTGATGCTACTGGAAGAATTCCCCTTGCTGTATTTATGTTTCTCGAGGAACGCAATCATCTTTCCCCTGTAAGGGCAATACCTCCCGTAATGTGGACCTGCATAATAGAAGCATCCTTTTCTAGGCCCCACATGAGCCTTATGGTCATGAGAGTCACCCTGCTTGCGACTTCCCTCATGCTTCATCTTACCTTTGTGATGGCGGCGACGTCCCTCGTCCCATTCCCCTCATTATCGGTTGCCTTGGGCGAGTCACTCTTCAACCTACCGTCTTCCCATCTTTGGCATGCCCGTGCCTTGGAGATCTCGGCCTCTCACCTTGCTTGAAGTCTTCCAAACTCTCGACAATCACCATGGCGAAAGCCAAGTCATGAGGTTCCTTTTGCCATAACTCTATGGCAACCCACTGCTATAACCCGTAAATGAAGAAGCATAGTCACTGCCTCTTAGACATCTCCGGTATTTCGAGTAAGGTCGTTCAAATTAATCTCGGAGGGAATTACAACAATTCAAAGACGAGTAGTTCAGGCATCTCAGACAATTGTGCTCAGACATTTTTGAACAATAAGTTTGGATGCAATGCTCACACATTCAGAAAATACTGATCATGGGCACTAGCAATGCCATACAGGCAAGGCTCAGAAATTGTACACATGCATGAAATACCATAACACTTGTCCATTTAGGTACTAGCCTGCGTTCCACGTAGGATTCAGACCAGCCTTATAACGCCCGCCTTAGAACAAAACAGAACAGATTCCCATGTCAGTATATAGAAGACATTTATTTCAGAATCAATGCACAGATCAATGTTCAATACGCAGTAAAAAGTGAGCACCGATATGAGTTCAATAATTGAATCAGGCTCAATATTAGGGCTTACTTGGCAAGAATATATCGAAATCAATGTACATTTAGAGTTCAACAACGGTCACAAGCAGACAAAAGAATAATTGCAGAAACAAATTGATGGCTCGAGGTTCGGATAGAAACCCTTACCTGGTTCATAGCTACGGTACCCTAACAGAAAATCCTTGCTTTAACCTAAATGGAACAGTCCAAAGATTAGAAGACAATTTACATCACTATATTATAACTCAATATTAACTCACGCACATTCCCAGAAAGACCCCCTCGCCAGATGTGTAAAATTACCAAAATGCCCCTGGGATAAAAATTACCAAAATACTCATCGCATCCCTAATCACCAAAATAGCGTTCTCATGATTAAACTTGCTAAAATAGCTCTAACATATGTAAATTTACTCAAAAACACCTTTTATAGTAAAATTACTAAAATACCCCTTCGGGGTGGTAAATTACCATAATACCCCTGAGGGTTTTCGGTATCAAAAATTTTCCAAAATATCTTAAAATATTATTTTAAGCATCCTAGAGTCATTTCTGGGCTAACAAGTACTTTAGGGAATTTTCGCTTGAAAATCTTGAACCGGTTTCCGAACCGTTGTTTGAACCGAGCACTTGAAAGCCTGTTCAGCTAAAAATACTTATCCACTTTGGAATGGTACAAAATTTTAGATAAAGCATCATATCAATAAATTAAGGTTCTCCAAAAAGTCTCAGATTGAAATAATTTAATTTACTATACCAAATAATTCATTAATTTTAGTTAGCCGATGCCCCAATTTAGCGCCCTTCGCGGGTCCCGAAAATTCCCAAAACATTCCAGGGCGTACGTCTCGTAAAATCAATGAGGGTTACAATTTTGTACTTTGTCTAATTGTGAACCTAGGTATTTATAAAAATTAGTTGAAAACACTGCCTAATTAATTCTTACATTTAGTGACAATAACGACTACTATTCACATCAATACCCACACTATTTCACCTAAACACACACACACACACACACACACACTTCATCTTCTTCATTCTTCAAGCCGAAGCACACTCACCTGCACACTCCCATACACACACTGTTATACATTTACACACCTACACACCTAAATTTTACACCCTTACACACATTATAACTCATTTAACACAAACCCATATGCTCCAATCATCACATACATCCACCTGCACACACCCTCTCAAGAACACACACCATACACACACTAAACCTGCAAAACGCACATTTAACTCCTCGGAATTTCACTACCACTCACCATTTCTTCTCTTAAACACCCTTATACGCATCATATTTTACATATATCCACCTAACACACTCAAATTACCCCTACATACCCCCACCGCGCAAGAACGCACACACACACACACACACACACACACACACACACACTGTTTTATGAAGATAAACTGTACACCCTCTCGACCTCCTTACAAACACTCTATCAACCCACAAGATTATTCATTTAACTAACCCAACATATATAAACCCACATGGTCTCACGGCACATACACACCCTCTCATGCTTTCGTTCACTGCGCACGACACAGCCGTGGCCACCCTTGCCCCACCGTCAACCTCACGCACATAAGCTTCAAACCCTTGGTCACAGGTGCATACAAAAGTAAGCAGAAAAGAATTTTCTCCTTACAGGTTCTCTTCGATTTTCTCCTTACCCGTTTCTTCTTCTTCTTCTTCGTTCTTGCCCTGTTTCTCTCTTGTTGTTCTGCTTCTCTTCTCTTCTTTGTTTTCTTTTTCTTTTCCTTTTTTTCACCCGAAACTTATCCTTCCCATAAAAAAGGTTATGTTTGGCTTAATCACCTAGCTAAAATGAGGTGTCAACCCCATAATTTTTTATACTTTATGAAATTATACCATTAGCCCCCCAACTTCAAATATTTGCAAAAAACCCCTGAATTTTTATTTTTATTATTTATTTTTTTTACGCGCCCAAAACTATGTTGATATTACACATCCGTATAGCGACGCCTCCACCATAAGGCAGTTGTATCTGTAAGGTACATGACTGTCATCTGCACCTTCTCCTCATCTTCGTCGATGTCAAGGGCTTCAAAGTACCGGTCCAAGTGCCAAAAGAAGTTATCCACCTACCTTGTCTCTCTCGCTCCATCGTATGATCTTGGCTTCGGCATTTTCTTTTACCTTGGCTACACCGCGATACACCCTTGCCTCGTAGCTCTTGTAAGCTCTTTCTTACATGTAGCTAGTTCTTCTTGGAGCTCCGCGACTTGTCCCTTGAGGTCCTTGCACCGTTGCACCTCTTACTTGGTGAAATGGGTGACCTTCTCCTCGATCAAGTCATCTATCTCCTCCGCAAACACATCAACTTTTCGCTCCAGCATATGTAATCGACTGTCTACATCCAAGTCTCTAATTTATTGAAGATTAGCTTCACCTGACTTGCGACAGTCCTCTGCAAGCGCTCTCCAAGTGCCTTGAGCTCGCTCCTCATGCGTGCTTCAACATTCCCTTTTGCACCACTCCAATCCTTCACTGTGCTCAACCATATGCCAAAATTCATCTTCCTATCGAATTGTCACAGGCATACTTCATGATCGTGTTGTTCTACATATTTATCCTCTGAAACCAATTTCAATTTTTTCCAATAATAAACCTAGAAAGCTTTTGATATTACTTGTTACGAAATCATTCTAGATAAATATGTATAGAACACGATAACCGAACAATAGAACACAAGAGATATAAGAGAACTCAAATTCACTTTGCACAAGTCAGATTTACAATGCTCCCTCATGTGTATCCTTCAATTATTTTCCTACTCAAAGAAGGACTCTTCTCTCTTGACCTTACACACATTACAAGACAACTTACATACACTTGGAGAAAGCAGTGATCTTTTTTATCCAACCAATGTGGGACGAGATGTCTTATATACTCAAGACCAAGTTACAATCTTCTTTGAGTAACCAATGTAAGACATAAATACAAGACATATATCAACAAAAACGTTTAAAGACAAAGCAACAACAAAGACAATAAAATTCATGGACAAAAAAGTAATTGTGACTGCCTCATGTCCTCTCAACAAAATAATTTTTTTTCCTTGGTAAAGTGCAATCAAGGTAAAGTACTGCTGGGTTTTAATTTTGTCCTCAAAAGTTGTCCTCCTAACTTGATAAAACCCAAGCTATTTAAAACACTTAACTCGCCTATACCCTTTGGTAAGCTATTTAATTAAAATATCGTGATAATTAAAAGGAATGATGAAGAAATCATGATTTTTGTGCTAACGTGCTAGGAGTGCAATAATAAATAGAAGAATCACACCTAAGTTAATTTAGGCCTCTTTCACATCTGCATTGTTCTACTGTATTGCCCATATTTTTTCAATTGAGTGGCAAGGAGGATAAATGCACAAAACGTTCTTTTTTGGTTTAAACATAGAATTGCATTTCAAAAACAAAGAGTAGGTAGTTGAGGCATTTATGCCTTATAAAACATCCCACTTTCCAAAACCCTGCAAAAGAACTAACCTACTGGCTTTAAATCGCCATGTATGAAAGTGCGTAGAAATTAATAACAGAATCACACCCCCGAATGGATCTTTTTCTTTTTCTTTCTTCCTCTTCTTCTTGTTTTTTTTTCCCTCTACTCTATTACAATAAATATAATGTACAAGTGAATAAACACTATCAAGCCTGATCTTCAATTCCTGGGTCTCTGATCTTCACCTCCTTGCAGTAGAAGGCTTAGGAACCTTGTGAAGAAGCTAAAAATCTTGATGGTATTTCCTCGTTTCTTTATCTTTTTCTTTGTAAATACAAAATCATTTTCCCTTCCACGTCTCAGCTTTCGCTCAACTTTTGATGCCATAATCTCTGGATAGCCACCCTTTTCATTAATAGCCATGAAACTTTGACCGGCACGACCAAAGAGGCAAAGTACTTGCAGACGTAGCACCATTGAAGTTCGAAGATAATGGACGGTTGTTTCTCCCACAATGCAACATAAGCTAAGCTATTCCGACGAGGTACTCAATATAAAACGAGATCAACAATAAAGCAAAAAAAAGCAGGGTAAGATTTAAAAAGAAAAAGCAAGAGCCAGAAACTAACAGGCCCATTTTTTTTTTGGTGTTTCGTGAGCTTTCTTAAATCCAAATAAAAAAAAAGCCAAGGTCAACCTCAAACCTTACTTTAGCAATACCCTCTTTAAAGATAAGTTAGATGATTCTGGCCTTACTCTTGTTAACCCCCCCCCCCCCCCCAAATCCCCCATCCCACCATAACCACCCCCCGAGAGAAATAAGAGCGTTAAAGGAACACTAAAAGATACAAAGACCTACCTAGTCAAGGCAAAGAGGTACAAAGTCTGTAACAACATGATCCTATGAACCCACCCTAACAAAACATTAAACTACGAGCCTTACTCGAGAAAACTGTTCCCAAACATAACAAAGCAGACCATTCCCATATAAATAACCACGATAGCACCGCAATGTCACGAGATTGAGATCCCTTATGTCAGAAATAGCAAAACTTACACTAAACAAAATAAGGAGAGCACAACCATATGAGAATTAATTAGCTTACTTCAGGCCTACAATCTTCAATTAGGCTTAATAGCCCCTAATATTAAACTTCATTAGCCACTTCACCGGCCAAAGAGGTGAATACCATTTGCCAACAAAAGCTTTAGCTCCAAAATTTTTTGGCTCCAACAAACCAGCTAGACCAAATAGCCTCAAGTGTAATAACTAGTCAACTTTAAGAAGTTAGGTCAAAGGCATGGATATAGAAAACCCACATCACTTGCTTGGCCACAAAAACATAGCTGGGATGTGGAGCTTGCTAAACCACCTAGTGTTCTTGCAATTCATTTCTTTGATTTTTCATGTCCTTTCTCTGGTGTAACTGATGAAGTAAGCACTAACCTAAATTGGCTATGTCACCGATTCAAAAAAATGTCAAAGGTCTGATAATCACACCACCACAAAGAGCTGTCTGATAATCACAACACCACAAAGAGCCGTCTAATAGTCACACCACCACTAGCACCATTGATTTGGACAGCACCACCACCGATGATTAAACAACAATCTCTATTGGTTGGAAGGCCAAGTGAGACGTGATCTCATGGAAATTGAGCTGTGTTTGAGAGACGAAGTGAAGAAACAA
Organism: Escallonia herrerae; assembly: GCA_033070095.1. Classification (NCBI taxonomy): domain Eukaryota; kingdom Viridiplantae; phylum Streptophyta; class Magnoliopsida; order Escalloniales; family Escalloniaceae; genus Escallonia; species Escallonia herrerae. The sequence goes on along the minus strand of JAVXUP010002405.1, from coordinate 44,166 downwards.
AATCCTAAAAGATCCAACATGATAACTGATAATCTATTCCCTGATTCTAACCTAATTACTAGGGGTGCCCCACCACTATCACACACTAGTGAGCTGCGGTGGAGCGACATAGAGGTAGCCTGCATTTGGGTTTTTTTAGAGAGAGAGTGTGTGTTTAGAGAGAAGGAAATTTTTAGCAGTGACTGGGTTCTGCAAAACATTCTTGGAGGTGGAATGGACTCGTTGAACAGTTTTGAGCCGAGTTAGCTATTGAAGAATGTGGAGTTACAAAAAATAAGAGGTTAGTGACTTTTAGTAGGAAGGACATTAACATCTAAAATATAAATCCACGATTATTGTGAAAACTTCAAATCAAAAAAATATAAAAAAATTGGGTATTGAGTATCTAAAAAATGCTTCACAGAAGCCTTCGCTTGTCAAATTATGATACTATCGACCGATTAAGCTAAATGATAATGGTTACGAGACATTGTTATATAAATGGTCATAGTTCAATGACTATTGGTATAGTTCTCATTCCATTTTCAAGTTTCACCAAAATCTCTTGAGGAGACAATGTATGCGATCTCATGTAGTTCAACTCGGGGACTTGAAAAAGGAAGAGAGAACTATACCAATGGTAAATTAATTATAGGCAAAATTTTATTGGGTCAGTGAATTATAATTTAGATCATTCTGGTCACGGAATCTTAAGTCACTGGGCTCTCTCATCTCATTTGAACAATTAGGCCATTCTATTAGCAGCGGCTAAAAATTTCCCCTTAAGTCACCATATGATTGGCACATGTGGATCGACTTAAGTGCAAAACTTTCAAACAATGCCACAAAAAAATAAAATAAAATGAAAGACCCTTTAGCTAGGGACATTTCTTTTACCAACTTAGTGAAAATAGTTTAGCAAGAAGGCTTTTTTTGGGGGGAATTTTTAGAATTGCATTAAGCAAGAAGGTTTTCAAAGGTTTTGTTTTGTCTTTTTCTTTATCTACCTCCACCACTACCAAAACCCGTGCCACCCAGTGACCACATTATTTCATCGCCACCACCCACCTTAACCAGCTAGTGAAACTACCAACAATGCCTCCACATCTAGCACCAACCACCACTACAACCATCGCTTGCACCAATCTTCAAATACCCACTTCTGCTGCAACACCACTTGGGCAACATACAAACTCTAGAATGCCAGAGCCCAGCCCCTGTAATATGAATATGGTGGATTCTTTTTTGTGTCGTTGACATATCATTTGGACTCGATTAGAGTTGAGACCCAAATAGATACCGAAGCTGCATTTGGTTGATTTTGTGTTACTAGATCTTCTGCAACTTATAATTTTAGGCCAATTTTTATCATTAATTCTTGATTTTTAATACCTAAACACGAGGGGATTGAAAAGTTAGTGTAGCGAAGGCGGTGATGTTGGATTTTCTAAGGATGGTGGTGTTTGATTATGGTGCTGATGTGTGATGTAAATGATGTTTCCGTGATGAAGATAAAGTGAGAGAAGAAAAATTGAAGATCGAAAGATTGGATTTAAGATTATTCTGACAAAGCTAAACATAACTTAGAAAATGTAAAGGAAAGAGAAAAAAAGAAGGAAAAATAATGGGTTAAAGCCCTTGAGTCCTTTGTTTGACGGTTTTACCCCTAATTCAGACCTCACATGTCGGCCAATTGGCTAACTTAGAGGGCAACTCTTTGATGCCAAGGAAAGTGGGTTCGCAGTCGATGTGGAGGTACCAAAGGGAATGCAGTCCGAGTCAGATGCCAAGTATGATGATGTAGGACACAACAAGGTGGAACAAGAGCAGAGACCAAGGGCTTCCCAGACAGAGCCTAAGGGTGGCAGTGTTGCGAGGGCAATGGCGCAAGGTGAATACACGACGACAGTCACAGTCCGATGCTTAGGTCCAGAGTCAGGGTCTTGTGCATTTCTCTCTCTAGGATTCTAGAGCGAGAAGGTGAAAAGTCAAAAAATGTTCCAACCGTCAGAAAATGTCCCAACCTCTTTAAATGAATTCTCAAGATCTCTATTTATAGAGGTTGAGATGATGATGTCATAACCGACACATGGTGCTTCCCTGGAGTGACACATCACCGAGGGGTCCACTGGTGCCGGTGCTCCATGGACTGTCAGATCGTATATTCACTCGACCTACTCCTCAACTTGCCCAGGAGCACCTAAGACAATAGACTGCTGGTTCAATTAGTAAAATGCCAACATGTTGAGAAAGGCCTAATTCATCCGTATGAGGTTACCAAAACTCAGGCTAGCCGGAGGAACAAAAGATCCTGCTTGATATAGGCTCTATTTGAATCTACTTTTTTTTTTTCCAGTTTTTTCTCCAGTTTTGTAAAGTGGAGATAATAAACGCGTTTAGCACACATTTTTTGTTTTTTTCTTCAATTTTGAAAATCAAATTTTAAAACATGACTGTTTTTTAAAACTCTCATTTGGAGTTTTGGGTTTTCAGTTTTGATTTTTATTTTGAGACCACCACTACCACCTCCCACCATCACAACCACCGCCCACCGCCGGCTGCCACTGTCTATAGCCGCCGGCCAGCGGGCTGGCAGCCACCACCGCCAGCCACTATCACGCCCCACCACCACCACCGCAAACCACCATAAAAAAATGCAAAATAAAAACTGAGTAATGAAACACCCATTTGTTTTTGTTAAAAAAAAAAAACTAAACTGATTTTTGTTTTTGTTTTTTTTGGAAATAGAAAACTAAAATTGAAAGTGTTTTCAAACGCTACCATATTCTTAACTGCCCTCCACCTTTACTAGTAGCCTCACTTAACCCCTCCCCCCCCCTTTTGGTCCTGCTTGCATTAACATATCCCACCACCAAAGAAACAGACATACAAGCTGTAAATCTGCCTTATGGTTGAAGCTGTATAGTCGAAGCAATGATTTCTGAACTCTGGTTGTTTTGGAAGTTATAAAAGTTATGTTGTGTGTAACTTATATCTTAGTCGATTGTCACTTCATGATCTGGTTCGTGGCTACACAAAACCACCCTTTTCTCTTATGAGTATATGAGTTTCTTGTTATCAATACCCGTAGGTTGGCCGATATGATTATTGTACAACTTCGCCATTTTGTGGATCTTTTGTAAGAAAATGAAGGATCATCATTTCGTGATGGTTGGGAGAAGCACGAGAGGAAGATACCGAAAATGTTGGATTTTGCTTTTAAGGGATCGAAATGCAGGCATTGTTCTACCCAAGGGTACTATGGGAATTATGAGATAAGGGCGTTACACTTAGTTTATGATGGTCTGAAACTAGATTATTATGGATATGATACATATCACAATAACTTTTTGTAATTTAACACCTCCGGAGCAAAGAAATTTTGCATTGAACTTTGAATAAAGAAAATATCACATATATCAATTATGTTTGGGTACACGGGGCATTTATAGACGATTTTCTTTTTTTTTTGGTCATGCAATCTCAAAAGTAACACTCTCTGAATCTAGTTGTCAGTCCGAGGCCATGGCCTTACACGAGGCTATTATTTTATCTAAAGCCACATCTTCACTTGAGGCTACTACTTTACCCGAGCCTTCACCTCGACAATAATGATCCACTTTCATTTTACGTCCAAGACAAAATGAAGTAAAATGAAATGCTACCGTTGCCATCTTTATGTAACTTTTCACAATATGAATGGGTCACGAGTTTGCCCAGACTTGGTTAATTATTTTCTTTTCTTTTTAAACTCTAAGACTTTTGAACATCACTTTTCTTTCTCTACGAACATCGAGGGCTATTTTATTCTTGAGTAACAAGGTGATTACTTTCTTCTTTAACAACCATGAGGGTTATTATTTTTCACTTCCAACCTTGAGGGTTACTATTTTCCTTTGCCAATTCTAAGGGTTGCCTTAGGCTTGTATTATTTCATTTAAGACCTCTACTGCACCACTCAGGAGTATGGCTTAGTTTTGCCTTTAGCTCATGTTACTTCTTGAAGAACATTGCAGTTTCATTCAAGAGCAATGGGCCCTCTAATTGTTTAGCTTTTGGCCATCCTTTCCTAAAAGGCACAAGGTTTTTGTAACCAAGTTTGTCCTTTTACCCACGTTTTCGCATGTGGGTTCTAACTTCTTCTTTTAAGCATTTTTTAACCATACACATTCTAGCATGCTTGCTACCTCACTCGCTCTTTAGCTTCGTGTTGAGAGTGGTCTGAGAGGGCGAGATGGCATAAGTTAACCAAGAGAATAGTCAATGACTAAGAAGCTGACAAAGATTCAACGGTCCAAGGGTTAAACATTGGCCTACTATAACCACTTGACCAAAGGAAGCAAGACACAAGACAAGTACTTCAAGAGTTGATGCTCAGGTAATTCCTAGAGAAGCATAAGCCCCGAGGCTTTACCTCATCCTCAAGGTTCCTCTTCTTTGAAACCCCTCTTTTATGACTAACCTTGAAATACAACTTGTCAGGCCCATCGGGAATCAGAGCCAAGGCCTCACCCCAACAGGATGCAACTTGCCCTCAGTTCCTTAGGGATGAAGTCCCTCGAGACCCAGGGAGAAAAATGGTCAGGTAGTTAGGTCCAGAAGGATCTGGATTCCCTGCTGTGGCTAGGGTTATAGCAGGCATGCTGTAGCCCCAGCCACAGCCATCCGTTGGAGTTAGGTGGGAAGATACGATCTAGATTGAGCCATGTCAGCCAATATTTAATCCCCATAAACATTCTGCTTTTTCTCTCCAAGCCAGACTCTGTCTCTCTCTCCCTCTCTGCAAACTGATATATGAGAAAGATCAAGGACTTGAGATGTAGAAAGAGAAGAAGGAAGTGCCATCACGGCTAACTTGAAGACGCTAACACCTTGGCTGCTGAAACTCAGCCATACTGTCATGAAACCTAGGGAAAATAGGCAAACATACATAACAACAGCTGAAATTAACTCATGGTACCCAAAAGCTAGATATACTCAGGTGCAAGTTTGAATCTCAAAACTAAACCAGAGTAGAGGTAATCATTAGATAGAACTGGAGATAAATAAGGCACATGGAGTATACAAAAACATACTTCTTCATCAATACGGACTTGCCAACAAAATTACATTTCTTTCACAGATTCATACTTCAATTTGAATGAATTGATGATTACAAAAATAGTTACAAAGAAAAGGGTACTGCTATAGCTGAATTTGGCATTGGCGAGCACAAATTTTTTTGAAAGTGATGGCTTCGACTCACTTGTGCTTTTGTACATCCCTTCAATGACATCTTAAAAAATGAGAAGATTCAGCCATTGCCAAATACAAAATTCATATGAATCTCAGAATTCCCTGTTGGAATCATCAGTAACATTTTGAAAAATTCTACACTTGTACATGCAGAATCGATACATTAATGTCCGGATACCTTATGGTGGCTGAAGGTATTGATGAGGATGGTTCTTCCATGCAGTGTAGACCAATTTTAGGAGGAAAGATAGGGAGTTAGATTGTCATCGCCGGAAGGTGGGGAAGGCAAGATGTGTCGTCGCCTGTGAACAGCGTAGAGTGTGACTGACGCCGCTATGTCGCCGGCGTAAGGTGGAGGTGTCGGCACCGGTGAACGGTTTACAGAGAGCGTCGTTGCCTCATGAAGGAAGCTGTCTATGCCCGCCACTACCTCGCCGCCTCCCACTTTATTGTCGCTCCATCCGCGCCACCAACTCCGCCTTCTCCTCCTTGGCCGATGGCGGCCCTCTCTCTGTCTCTGATAGACCCCCTCCACATCCTCCTCCACACCCCCTCCTCCATCTTCTTCAGCCCCCTTCTAATTGTTAACCCCTCCTTCACTCACCAAAGAGAGAAGATCTAGGTGCTTTTTTAAAAATCTAGCCAGATCTGGCTAGATCGATAACATATTGGCATGATGCCGTGTCAGAGTTTCTGCCGGAGAGTTTATCGAGGTGTTGCCGGTGAAAACATGGAGAGAAAGAGAGGAGAGAGAGTGTGAAAATGTGATGCCCATTGAACTGTTAACTCCAACCGCTGCGTTTTGGAGACACGTGAATCACTTTACTTACGTGGCATTCTCTGAACCAATGGATCTAATCCAATGGCTGTAACTAGAGTTACAGCATCATTGCTGTAACTAGAGTTATAGCATCACTGCTGTAACCCTAGTTATAGCGGTGGATTTGAATCCGGTCCAGAAAGTGTTGTAGCAGCCAAGCCTCAAGTGAAACTTGTTTGGATAAAAGAATAAGCTTGCAGCTCCCTAAATAGTGTACTGCCCACCGTTGCTATGACAGGTGACATCTCTTTTAGAGGTGAAAAGGTCGCGAACTCTTAGGGGTGCAACTTGGACGGGCTGGATTGGTTTTCAACCCAACCCAAGAAAACCGAACATTTTAAAAGTCCATCTCAACCCAACATAGTTTGGACTTTTTGTAGAAAAAGCCCAACCCAACCCAAGTAAAAATGCTATGGTTTGGGTTTCAACCCAACCCAACTAACATCTAATTAATTTTTTGTTTCATTCGTGAATGAATAATTTTCTTCAACTCATCTCATTATCTAAAGATTAACTTTACTCACATTTGACTTATAGATAATATTTTAATCTTTGATAAATAAAAAGTTTCATTTATTTTCAAAAGATAAAATATGATATTATAAAGAAAATTTTCTAGATCAATCAATAAACAAATATATAACTTAGGCCTTAAAGACAACTAATAAAATCCAGTCTAGTTACAAAGTACTATAGTCTTTAAACAACATGAGAGGTAAAAAACCATTAACAAAAGGTTTCACTATTCTAAAAGAAGAAATAAAATTCCAAGACACTTTGTGAAGACACCAACTGTTACTAGTAGACTTGGTAATTGTTGCTAATTAGGAGTTTTGAAGGAACTGGTAAATCCCAGAATCTGTCTTGTAGTGTAATGCATGCCAAGTCCCTCATACTTTGCCTTTTGTGCCTGTGGTATTGCCACAAAAGGAAAGATAAGCCAAAGATGTAATTAAAAACCATTCTGAACCAAGAAATGGGGAGGAAACAATTCCTAGATTCAAATGGAGAATCCACTGGCCCTTGCACTGTGGTCGTCTATCTAATGTAGCCTTATCTATAGTGAAATTTCAGAGTGTTTCCAAATGTATTTGAGAAAGAAACATCAGCTCAGCATTTCAGTCAGACATTGTCATAGTCGCACTCCTCTGTAGACAATGTACCAACCTTCCAGATTCTCCTTTCCTCTTCTAACATAATGTTTAAATGCAAGGATGGATGATCTTTCGCTGTGTTATTCGTTCTTTGGAAATGCAAGTGATACTCCACTTCTATCTCCGTCTACATAGATGAACTGATAAGAAATTTATATGCACAACCATAGAAAGCAATTTCAATAACATATTTACAAATAGAGGATGAATGATTTTGTATTTGTTTATTTCAAAGCGGAATTTGGAAATGGTAATTAACTGAAAAAAGAAAAACTCATAAACATGAATTTGAAAATGCAGATAACAGTAACAAAATGAAGCATAATTAGTAACGTAGTCGGAATGATGGAATTGGAGAGTAACAGTAACCAAAGAGGTTTATGGCATTATTTCAGAGTTTGGTAAGCAAATTTATGGCTTTATTTCAGAGTAATAGTAACCAAATGAAGCATTATTTCAGAGTTTAGTAACCAAATGAAGCATTATTTCAGAGTAATAGTAACCTAAGAGGTTTATGGCATTATTTCAGAGTAACAGTAACAAAGACAACATTACTAGGCAATATTCCACTTTTCTACATACCAAGGAACAAATGTTCAAAAGGCACTTTTCTACAGACCAAGAAACAAATGTTCAAAAGGGGAGATTAGCATGATATCCATAAACCTAGGGATATGAAAAACATCTAGCTGCTAATTTTCTGTCCAATAAACTTAACAACAACCAAGAAGAGGGAAGAAGCAATCGGGGCAACAAAATTTAAATTCACGAAATCAGGGCAACAAAGTTTAAATTCATATAGTACCTCGAGATTAGGAGATAATAGGGGATGAACAGCGTGAACTATTGCAGCTACTAAAACAGAGACGCGGCTACTGTGTCTTCGCCGGAGAAGCACATGAGCAGAGCAAGTAACGAGTAGCTATTCTTTCAAGAACTAGCCCTTCTTTCTATCCGTAGTGATCCAGAGAGGGCAATGACTGACGGTGAGGAGGCCGAATTTTGGAACCCTAGAAATCGATTTGGGCAAAATTGGTGAGGAGTGCCGACTGTCAGGAAGAAGGATTGAAAGAACGAAAGGGGTCTTTGACTCTTTGTAACCTTGGTTCCTTTTTCTTTGGGTTAGAATGAGTTAGATGGTTTTAATGGGATTGACCCAATTTAGCTTATTTAAACATAGAGGTGTCAAATGGGCTAGGCTTGGGCTGGCCTGGCCTAAGCCCAACGGGTTGGGGCCGGGCTAGTGGGGCTGCCAACCGGGCTGGGCCGGGCCAGATGGAGGGAAAATTTGGGCCCAGTCCAAGCCCTGGCCCTAGGCCCAATATCTAGGGCCGGGCTTGGGCCGGGCTCAGGACCTATATTGTTTTTTTGCAGTTTCTTGTTATTCAAAGTAAAGACTTTAATTACGGTAATTTCTTATTATTATTTAAGCAAATTATAATGTAGTAATATGATTAAGATTCTTGTTATTATGTAAGAAAATTGCTCTCTCTCTCTCTCTCTCTCATTTACATCTCTCGATTTTAAATTTCTTCTTTCATATACTCTAGGCATGTTCAATATTCACAATTTAACAAACCTAATCTTTAAATTTTTATTTCATTATAAGTCATATGCATATATATGTATGTATGTATATATATATATATATATATTTATTTATTTGTCTCTCATTTTATTATTTATTATATGTTAAACTTTTTTATACTTTTCTTGGTGAGCTTTATTAATAAAATCTTAACACATAATAATTATTACTATTTGAAAGAGACTATTTCTACTATTTGATATTTTACTTCAAATTAATTAGTTGAGATTGATACATGTTAATTCCCGAGACAATCTTAAGTAATAAGTATAGATTTTGACTAACAGTTTTTTCTCTCTACTTTGTCTCATATACAAAATAAAATTATTCTATATATATGACTCTCATATCATGGTTATGAGTGAGTATTAAAGAACCTAGATATTAGTATATTGTGTTTGTCAGAAAATAAGAAGTAAGTAAGGTTAGAATTTATGAATGTATGTAAATTATTAACGTCCATATAGAGTTAAATTGAAAATAAATGTGTTCATAGGGCCTCCTCCTTTTATCCGGACATGGGACCGACTGCTTGTAAATTTTCTTATATATACGAAAAAATATATATCTTGCTTGTAAAAACTTATTATATATATATATATATATATATATATATATATATATATATATATATATATATATATATATATATATATATATATATATAGGAGCTGATCCATTGATAGCGCTAGCAAAATAGGAGAAGTTGCTAGCGCGATCTGGCCGTCCACTCGCGATCTGTGGACGGTTCAGATCTTTTTTTTGCGTTTTTTTAAGTCCGTCCGCTACATTATGTAGCGGACAATTTTTTGACAAAAATACCCTCCAGCTCCATCCCTGACCCTTTCTCTCTCCTCTCTCTCATCATTTTTTCTCTTTCTCTTTCCTTTCTCTAATTAACTTTCTGACTCTCTCTCTCTCTCTCTCTCTTTCTTTCTCTTGTTTGTAGATGAAGGTTTTGATCGAGCGGCAATCGGTTTCTACTCTTGGGACATCTTAATTTTGACAAACGTGGGCAAGATTTCCAGATTAGCATAAAAATCTAGTTCATCGACGATGATCACAAGGTTGGCTTTTTTGGGCGGTGGGAGTACCGGAGCATTATGGAGAGAGAGAAGTTAAGCCGACAGATCTGGTAGAAGGATCGGTCTTCTGCCACGACACTAGCTAAATGAGCCAGCATGCTCTGCATCCTCTTCACATTTGGTGGTGATGTTCATGTATCCCTCAAAATTGCAAGAAACAATCCAGCTACTCTCTAACTTTCTCCTCCGAAAATATGTAATATACCACCCAGTAACAGACATCCAGAACCAAATAACCCAATTTTTATGAACAATATCAAGATATATGATAACTTAAGAGAAGAGAGGTACAACAATTTCGGGACCTTGTATGAATAGACGCTCTATTTAAGATAGGTAGATGAAACCCAGAGAAGCACATATGTTATCAATGATATAGTCACTTCGAAACTTCTTAGCCCTTTGAATATAGGTGGGATTACAGACACCATTAAAAAGGTTCCCAACAGCCATGAGAGGATAAAAGTTGCAACCCTGCATCATAGCAACAAAACTGAAGAGTTAGAACTGTGTGTGGTGGTTAAAATTCACAATTCAAAAAAGAAGAAGAAGAAGAAGAAGAAGGGAGGGGAGATGAGAGAGAAAGAGTCAGACATTATGAGAGAGAGAGAAAGAGTCAGACATTATGAGAGAGAGAGAACAATTAAACATGTCCGGAGAGAGAAAGGGTCAGAAAAAATCGTGTGCCTCTGTCCGCTACATAATGTAGCGGATGGTATTATTGTCAAAAAATTATCCGCTACATAATGTAGCGGACATCAAACATGTCAGAAAATTAATCAGACATAGGAGAGAGAAAGGGTCAGAAAAAAAATACTGCCTCTGTCCGCTACATAATGTAGCGGATGAAGCTGGAGGGTATTTTTGTCAAAAAATTGTCCGCTACATAATGTCGCGGACGGACTTAAAAAATGCAAAAAAAAGATCTGGACCGTCCACAGATCGCGCGTGGACTGCCAGATCGCGCTAGCAACTTCTCCTATTTTGCTAGCGCTATCAATGAATCAGCTCCCTATATATATATATATATATATATATATAAATGAAAAAAAATTATATTTGTGAAAAATTTTATTCTTAAAACTTAAAAGAAGGAAAATAAAAAGAAATTACCTAATCATCCGGAAGTACTTCAACATCCGAGTCACTGCTCTTCCTATCATCAATCGGTTTATCTTGCTCGCGGTATTTCGCATCAAGATAATCCTTCCAACATACACATAGCTCGAGCGACTCGGGGTTAAGACGACTCCTCCTGTCATCCAAAACCCTCCCGCTCGCTGAAAATGCCGACTCTGAAGCAACCGTGGAGGCTTGCACTGGCAGTACATCCCGTGCAATTTGGGCTAAAGTTTTGTTTTGATGTTTCCAAAAATTTAACAAATTAAAATTAACCTGTTCTTGCATTGATAAATCAGAATAATGATCAGTATTTGAATATACACCAATCTCATTAAAAGAGAAAAAAGTAGACGAACCTGCCGAATTAGAAGTACCTTCACCTGGTAGTTGTCTTGCTACTAGATGTTCAAAGCCTTAAGGTATGGCGCATAATACCTCTCAGCAGTCGATGATGAAGCTCGTCCGCGCACGTCAGCAGAATTACGATAGAGGTTGAACAGTTCCTCAAATGTCTTGCTCACTTTCGCTGTGAGTGCGGTTGTGTCCTCTACTGGGTAGCACATTAATTTCGATATCTCTTGTATCGAGACGTTCACGCCATGCAACTTTAACCTAGGATCTAAACAAGTAGCCACAGCAAAAATAACAGGCAGTTCACTCCAATATTTATTAAACTTTTTATCCATCACTTTTACTATTTCCTTAAAGGGTCCTATATATCTCCATTTTGTTAACATTGTAGCCATCTTGAGAATTTCTATTACAGCGAGAGGAGAGGTGGGATAGTACGTACCAGACAATAAATTGGTAGACGTGTAAAATACCTCCAAAAATTCAGCTAGGTATGTGGCCATCTGCCATTCCTCTTGAGTTGGCAAGCCGGCTGGGAACAAGGTTAGTAGAAAATGCGTATAGACTTCTCTGTATGCCAGAATGTGTAAAAGCATATGGTATGTAGAGTTCCACCTGTGGACCACATCTGTAACTGCTCTCCTGCGAGGCATATTATATTCAACACACAACGTTTTAAATTGTTGTGTTCTCGGACTCGAACTATTAACATACGCTGTCATACCCCTCATTTTGACAAGAATATCTCCTGCAGCAGCTAAACCATCTTGAACAATTAAATTAATTATATGACAAACACAACGAACATGAAATAATTTACCAGAAAGTACAGGTTTGAGGCTCTCCTCTAAAGCATCAACAGCAGCTGTATTGTTAGAAGCATTATCAAAACTAATACTCATAATCTTATCCTTTAATTTAAACGTGGTACATATAATAGTAGCAATGTTCATTCCATCATGCGGAAAAGGAAAGAGCTCGAAAGCGATGATTCTCTTGTGCATAATCCAATCTGCATCAATCCAATGGGCCGTCACACAAGTATAACTAACAAAAGTAAACAGAGATTGCCAAATATCAGAAGTAAGACTAACTTTACCGTCAAATTTATCGAAATAATCGATCAAGCGTGCTTTAGCAGCATTATACTGTCGGAGTGCATCGGATCTAGTTGTGTTTCTATGAACCTTTTTGTACAAAGGTTGAACGTATGTGTTCATATATCTAGAGTGCTTAGCATTATCGGCAAAAGAAAAGGCTTGTTCATCGTGAATAACAAATTCAGCGAGACCGTCTCTTTGCTCTCGCTGATTATAAACAAATAACTTACCGTCAAAAGATAACTGCGTTTGGGTAGGTTCGACGTGGCCTTGTCGAGGTGCACACTGAGGGTAATGCCTGTTAAGATGTCCATTACCACTACCAGACGAAAATAATTTAGCACAGTACTTACATCGAGCTTTTCGGATGCCGTCCACCATAACTTCATCAAAATGATTCCAACACTCGGCTTTCTTTTTTTTCCCCTTTTGGACTTCTGGCTCATTACCGGAGGCATTGCTCGGCCCTTCTTCATCATGACCAGGCATAGGGTTAAGATTATGCCACGGAGTAGTAGCTTCGCCAACCGAGCTGCGTCCTTGACTATAATGCGGGGGGTCTTGATCAGGCGTGTATTCAAGATCTGGAATGTTTTGATTGAACTCCCAATTGGCTTGGGTATCTATCATACAGCCTGTACTCATTCGTCCAGGAACGAATGGTTGTGGTGGTGCTTGGATTGGTGTTTGTGATGGCCGTGGTGCTGGCGCTTGTGCTGGTGGTGGTGCTTGTGATGATGATCCACGCTTCAGTTTTTTCAGTAATCCAGCCATATTTGACGCTAAACTTTTTTACTAGATTGAAAAATAAAATTAGTAAGAGTAACTAAATACACAAGTATAAGAGCAGTAATTAGTAATTAGAAATAACAATTAAAAGAATTAAAGAGTAACAAATTAATCACTGAGGGTAATTCGAAATTGGAGAGAGTTAGTAATTAAAAAGAATTTAGTAATAGTAATTGATAAATATAAATTCACTAATTACTAGTTACTAATTACTAGACAAAAGAATTAGAGAGTAACAAATTAATAAGATGAGTAATTAGTAATTAGAATTTAGCAAGAGTAGTAATTAGTAAACAAGAGTAATAATTAGCAAGAGTACTAATTAGTAAATAAGAGTAGTAATTAGCAAGAGTAGTAATTGGAGAGTGAAATAGTAGCAAAGCTTGTAGAAATGTAGAATGTTTATATAAGAGAGAGTAAGAAGATTGGTGTGAAAAATTAGAGAGAAATGGTGTGAATTTATAGATTTTTGAAACTTCACAAAAGACCAAAATACCCCTAAAAACTATCCGTTTATAGTTGTTGGTGGGGTAAGAGTGTAAAAACCTTAAAAGAGTTGAAAAAATTAAGTTAGACCAAAATAACCTCAAACTAGCCGTTATTTTGCTGTTGGGGGGGGGATAAAAGTGGAATTTAGGGAAAAAAATGGGAATAAAACCGTTGGGGGGAAAGGGGGGGGGGGAAATCAGAATTTGAAAATGGTGGAACCGGGCTAGAACCGAGCCAGATCCAGGCCGCAAACCGGGCCAAACCCCGGGCCTGAAACCCGGGCCAAATTCGGGCTTCGGTTTGGCTGGGCCAAACCTGGGCTTTTTTGGGCTGGGCCTGGCCCGGGCTTTTTTCTTGGATTTCCTGGCCTGGTCCAAGCCCAGGCCCAAAGCCCTAATATATAGGGCCGTTACTGTAATCGAGGGGGCCGGGCCGGGCCAGAAACCCGCCGGGTCGGGCCAGCCGCGTTCCGCTCGGCTCTTTTGACAACTCTATTTAAACATTCACCCAACTCAGACCAACCCATTTTAAAATTAGTTGGGTTTAATGAGTTAAAACTTGTCCAAATTTGAGCTGGGTTGGTTAAAGTCCATCCTAAACCAGCCCAAATTGCACCCCTACAAACTCTCGATTGCCCTTTTTTAGGATGCATCATCAAACTTACGCCCTTTGCACGGAGGATACAAACTTTGTCTCCTAGTTTGATCACCCTCGCTCTTCATCCCCCTGGGGCCATGTATCCTAGAATGCCACAAGGTCCATCCATCTGCAGATCACCTGCAACATCATAGCCACATCATAAAAAAGGACATTCAACGGTTAAACAATACACTACGAAAACTAATACAAGTTCTTCCATTTTGAATCAGATAGACTCATATCTGAAAGAGCAGATGCAAGCTTTTTCTTTTATAGCCGGACAAATGACTAAAGGATCACCGGTTCGTGTTACTTCGTCTGCACTGGTTTGTACATGAATGCGTAAGTTATACCGAGTACTCAGTAAATTCAAATAATAAAAATTGTAGGAAGAAAAAAAAATTACCCAATATTAATTTTGCGTTGTATGCATCAATAGACATCGAGAGCAGTTTGCAACGTGTTCAACTACTAACCCTAGCCATTGTTTGACAATAGTCTAACTTGGAAGCACAACTTTTAGGTGCAAACTTATGAATAAACCTGTCGGTTGTTGATCATAGCCAAGCGTTGACAATAAAACTTGGGTGTTTTGGATGCTTATTTTTTCTTCTTATTTTCTTTTTCTTAAGCAAAACAAATAAAAGATTAAAAAAAAATGCAGGTAAAGAAAGGTTATCAAATGCCCCTAAAGTGGTCTAAAACACAAATGACATTTTTGATTCATTTAATAAAAACCGAATGAAAATTAAAACATTGATTTACATGTGCAAAGAGAATTTGGCTTCTTGGTCAAATCCCATTATTTTCCACAAAGGAATATTCAGTACTTCGAAATATTCAACACTCGGAGAAGAATATATATATGTATAGACAAAGTGATCCCAAATTTAAGAATGTACGAAAATATAGCCACCAAAAAAGACCGCCAAGACAACACCAAACCACGTGTAAAATATCCATTGGCTAGAAAAGTCTAAGTCAAAGGAATGCAGCCAAGCGACCTGGCCAGCATGGTAGTTAGGTGGGCCCTCCCCCTCATCGTCTTCACCATCCCTTTCCCGCCAGCCGTCGCCGCATCTCCGCCGCCTGCTGCCACCGGCTCGGGCAAGAACATCGGCCCCGGGACGTGCCGGCTCTGCCGCTCCCGGATCGCGCTCAGCTCCATCTCCGGCTCGAACTTCACCGGCCCGAACATGAACATCCTCCGCTTCGACTTGGCCGACATGGACGTCAGCGCCGTGATGTTCACCTTCGAGCAGTTCGAGCACTTGAAGTGGTTCGATTCCGTCCCTGTGAACCGGACCGAGCTCGATCTCGGGTTGTTGGCCACCAGCCGCTCCCTGTCGTGGTCTATCTCGTGGTAATTCGGGTCCGGCCGGGTCAGATCAAGGTAGTCGCGCTTTTGGTACTCGTTGAGTTGCTCATCGTTCTCATCATGAATGACCTTCCCGCAGAAAACGATGTCGTGGGGGCTGGAGCAGCTGGGGCAGGTGGAGTCCTCCGGGAAGAACTCGAAGGGGTCGAGCTGGGCGGAGGAGGTTCGGGGGCTGGTGGAGTTAGGGTGGTCTTGGTCGTTTATGGGGAGGTCGCAGAGGGAGAGAGCGTCATCATCTTGATCATCTTCGTGGTGTTGGACGGCAGTCTCCATTGTTTGGAGGGGTTTTTCAGGTCAAAGAAAGAGCTGTTTTTGTAGAATGGGAAGAGGTTCTTGTGAAGCAGTGGTGGGTGAAGGAAGGATTATATATAATAATAAATAAATATATATAAATGCCGAGGGGTGTTTCCTTAATAACACGGCTTAGCCTTCTAGAACGAAAAGGGGAGAATAGCTAGTGAAGGAAGACTTGGTAGTACTCGGCATATATCCAAAAAAAGATCAGATTTTCTAGAACTTATTTTCTCTCATTTTGTTCATTTTTCACTTCATAACTTTGATTGATTTTCTAGAACCAACCACCTAAGCTCAGCTTTCCATTTCATCGGAATTCACTAATTCATAATACTAATTTCATGTGTTTGACATCCCTGCTGATCTCCAAAACTACAGGATTCCCATCTATGCTATTGAGCTCCTTTATGTTGTGCTCAAACTCCCACGCCTCCCCCTTGGTTTCTTACTAGCTCCTGCTGAACGACCCGATCGATCACAAGCATGTGTAACCTTCTTCTAGTCAGCCTCAGGTAGGGCTGCAATTTGGGCTGAGTTAAAATGGACTTTAACCAACCCAGCTTAGATATGACTGGTTTTAACCCATCAAACCCAACTAATTTAAAAGTGGGTTGGTCTGAGCTGAGTTAATGTTTATATGAATTAAAAGGGGTCAAGCCCATTAAAAACAAACTAACCCATTCTAACGCCAAAAAAAAGGACTAAGTCAACGAATCTCCCTTCATTCTCTCCTTCCTCTACAGTCGGCTGAGGCGTTGCAAATTTTGCCCAAAAAGGGCCCGTGCAAAGAAGTAGAAACGGCCAGGGAGAGGGGGAAAGGGGACTGCTGGAAAGAGGGGACGGCTGGGGAAGAAGCAAAACTCTAGTGCTGGACAGTGAACCCGTAATATATTCTACCTAGATCTCAGTCAGATCCCGGCCAAACTTTTAGAAACAGTAGTGAACGCCGTGACAGCTTTGGATACAGACCGTAGGAAAAATGACACAGCACCGGAGGAGGCTGGAAATACGAAACCCAAATCTGTTGGAGGAACGTCCTCGCCTGCCGAACCCGCTCTTGGAACAGAACTGGCCGAACAAATAAAAAAGGCACCATCATTGCACGGCAGTGGAGCAACCGAATGACAAAACCCATCGTCCAACGACCACAGAACCTTCAAACCAAAATCACCTCAGCCCTAATCCTAGCCACAACCACTAGCAGCCGCGGTGCCGACTGCCGGAATCAGACAACGCCACTAGAAAGGTAGCCTACAACCTCTCACTCTCTCTAAAACTCTCATGACCAGAGACGATCACACACACACACACACACACACACACACACACACACACACACACCCACTCTAAAGGAACTTAAATTTCGGCCACCTCACGGCCAAAACTCGGTTCCTCCGACTAGAACAAGCCACCAGCAGCTGGTAGAGAGGTTGCCAGCTGCCGTACTCAAGCAACGACATCGAAAACAGCAGCAACTACACTTTCTCTCTAAGAACTCACTCGCACTCTGTAACGGTCACTTTGCCCCCCTCAAAAAAAAGTTAGTGGATTTAACGATGTTAGTTGCACTTGAGTTTGTTTGGGTTGAAACCAACTTGTAGTATTTTTACTAGGGTTGGGTTGGATTTTTTGCAAAAAGCCCAAGTTGGGTTGGGTTGGGTTGAGATGGACTTTTAAAATGTTGGTTTTTCTCGAGTTGGGTTTAAACCCAACCCAACCCGTCTAAGTTGCACCCCTCGCCTCGGGGAGCCTAAAATTGATCTTCAACGGATCCAGGATGTCACATCAAGAGAGCCAACAATTGCACGTAAAAGTTTTAGTTCCCAGTTTAATAAAATTGAACTAATATGACCATATTTGGTGGAACAAGTAATATCAAATAAGTTTGAAGCATTTCTATTGTTCACTTTCATGGGATGTGCAATAGAAAATACATGTATATTAGTACTAGTATCACATATGTATTGAGGTTATATAATTTTCATACAAGTATACATTCTAGTCTTATACGGACTTTTTATTTATAGACATGCGCGCACAAAAATTTAGAAATAATTCGACTAAATGCTACTCGCATATAGCATTCGCGAGTCTATCAGTTCCACATACATGAAAAATACATATTTAAGATTGAGTAGCGAGAAAAAGTATTAGTCAACTTTGAGTTTGTCTAATAAAAAATGTGAAAGAATAAGTAGAATTTTCTTGTGAATTGGGATTTGGGTCTAAACAACAAAATATAGGAAACTGATAAATTCACTCCAAACTTAAACTATAGCTCCCAAACTCTAATTGTTTTAGTACCATTTATTAATAACACAAATTAAACCTTTTAAAAAATGAAGTGGAAGAATTTCAATTCCAAAATATAGAATAGAAAATTTTAAATTTAATCTTTTAACCAAATGTAGTGTTGGCAACACAAAAAATCTTCAGTGACAAATACGCGCCGGGGGGGGGGGGGGAATTCTTGCATTATTGATTTTCATTCAGGACGAGTGCTATTTGTGCCTTGTGTTGAAAGACAGTCCTATATGTAAGTAAGCCTGCGAAATGCTTGCATAAGGTCAAGTAGATAGCATAGCAAAGTGTCCAGATGAAAAAAAGGGGCTAATTACACCTATGTCCCTGAGGTTATGGTGTAATTACAGACAAGTACAATAGTTTGACAAATTACACATGTGTCCATTGATCAGACAGAATCTTAAAAAACCTAACGGTTTTAATAAAATGACCTTATTGCCCTTGAGTTAGAATGTTATTTTCTTTCCAATGCCATTTTTGACTCCAAACTCAATAATTGATTTTTGCCCTTGACATCAGCCAACCATGGAGTCTGGCTGATGATGGTCATCGATTGTGATGCTCACCTACCATGGAGCCTGGCTGACGATGGTGGCCAAAAAGCTGGCAAGGTGATGGCTGGTAATCTTGTGATGTGGCAGGGGAAGAGAACTCCGACAGTTAAAGCCTTAGTGGGGTGAGGAAGGGGCTGTCGTCGAGGTAGGTGAGGGAAAGGGCTGCCGGCGGTGGTTTGCGACCCAAAGATTTACTCCCTTATGCTACCCGACCTGTTTCTTCTCTCCCCCTCTCTCTCTCTCTCGCTTTAGGGTTTGGGACGGTGGGTGGAATTGATATGGTAAGGAGGTGAAATGGGGTTTAGAGAGAGAAAGGGCTACTGACGGTGTCTCAACTGAGTGGGTTTGCCAAGGGGCTTACCGGTGGCGTATCGACGGTATGGGTTTGCCAAAGGGCTTGCCGGCGTGGTGGGGTGGGTTTGCTAAGGGGCTTACCGGCGTGGTGGGGTGGGGCGAGTCTGCCGGATGGTGGGCCGAGAGAGGCTGCCGGTGGCGTGGTGCGAGGGAGGAGGCTTGGGCTGCCAACGACGTGAGGTGTGGGAGTGGGCGGTTAGATCAGATCTGGAGAAGAGAAACCCTAATTTGAAAATTAGGGTTTTGAAACCCTAATTTTAAGGTTTCAAAATCCTAATTTTTAAATCAGGGTTTTAAATCCTCCTAATTTTAGGATTTCAAAAGCTTAATTTGCAAATTAGTTGCAAACCCTAATTTTAAAAAATTAAGGTTTAATTTGAAAATTATAAAAATTATTTAAGATATATTGTACAAGGGCAGTATTGTCATTTTTAAAATACGTAATGATGAAAATTATACTTTTTGGATGGAACCCTGACAGATGGACACGGCTAATACATTTTAAAAATATTTAGTCACGGAATGTTATATTTTAAAACTTAGTATTCTTGACTGTAATTACACCATAACCTCAGACACATAGGTGTAATTAGCCCAAAAAAATAATGATTTTAAAGTCTCTTTGAGCACTTATTATGATCACAGCCTTTTGGAAGTAACTAGTTGGATGCACGTGGATATTCACGTTAAATATTAAGAAAATAAAATAAGAACTTTTTTACCTGCCATGTGAGTTCTGAATTTGTGCTCAACTGTGTAGATTTATATCATGCAAAGAATTTATTTTTTCAGAAAAGGTTGAAGAGAGTATTATAATTACATACTGTTCCCAACCTATCTTGGCCGTATCCATGGACTCACTGGGGGTCCCAATTTTCATGACACGTCGGCACAATCAATAGTCAATATTCAACGCTTCTAAACCAGTCAAAATGTGCACTCTTTGTCCATGTATTTTTCACTTTTTCTATGTCACTTCGTCATTAAGAAATGCAACGCCTCGTCACGCATCGATCGTCGCATGTTGCACGTCAACCATCGCACGCCATGGCACTTGCCCAAGGAGGTTGGCCTTGGCCTTCCCTTTACGGTCAGCCTCAGCCTTGGCCTTCCCCTTACGGTCAGCCTCGGCCTCCCCCCTAGCACCTTCACTTCTCTTCAAGGAACCATGTATCATCCACGACATCCTTCGCTTGTGTCTGCGTGCCTACTTCGGGATGCTCTTCGCTTGTCGCCCGGGCGCTGTCTCCGTGACCCCCGTCGCCCGTCACCAGGGTGCCATCTCCGTGATCCCCGTAGCCCGAACATCGTCTCGGAGACACGCGTTGCCCGTAGCCCCGAGCGCTGTCTTCGTGACCCCCGTCACCCGCACCCTCGCATCGTCATCGTGACCCCCGTTGCCTGTAGCCCGGGCGCTGTCTCTGCGACCCACGTCGCTTGTCGCCCGAACATCATCTCTATGACCCCTATCGCCCGCACTCTGCCTCCGCGATGCTTGTTGCCTGTCGTCTTGGCGCCGTCTCCACAACACCAGTCACCTGTCGCCCAGGCGCCATCTCTGTGACACTCACTATTCGTGCCCGCACACTGTCTCCAACACTTTACAGCGCCCATGCATCGCGCCCATGCGTAGTGCCGCTGATACAGCCGTGCTCTCTTGCTCTCTGTCACACTTCAGTGCCCCCTACACCTTACGCACTCTGTCGCGCCAATGCACCGTGCTGCTGATACAATCTCGCCCTTTGGCTCTCTATCACACTACCATGCTCCTTACATTGGTCCATCCTTTTGACCACACCATGTCTACATTGCCTTGGTCATGGACACATGCTTCAACCCACTCTCCGGAGTGTGTAGTACCTCGCGAGGATATGAGACTCCTCCAGAACATTATCTCCACCAGGGAGCTTTTCAACCCTTCCGCTAAGTAGACCGCTTTTTCGGGATGCTACCTTAGCCCGTCAAGTAGACGGCTCCTCCTGGATGCTACCTCAACCCGTCGGGTAGACGGCTCCTCAGGGATGCTACCTTCACGTTTTTCGAGTGCTCCGACACAAGGACTCACCCGTGGGATAGGCGACTCCTCTGGGACACTATCTCTGTCAGGGACCTTTTCAAGTCCCCTTTCGCCAGGTAGACGGCAGCTCCGAGATGCTACCTCAGCCCATCGGGTAGATGGCTCCTCCGAGATGTTACCTTGACACGCTCCGAGTGCTCCGGCACAAGGACTCACCTGTGGGGATATGCGACTCTTCCAGGACACTATCTCTACTAGGGAGCTTTTCAACTCCCCTTCCACTAGGTAGATGGCTCATCCGGGATGCTATCTCGATGCGCTCCGAGTGCTCCAGCACAAGGACTCACCCGTGGGATAGGCTCGCTCTCTAAGACACTATTTCTGCCAGGGAGCTTTTCAACTCTCCTTCTGCCAGGTAGACAACTCCTCCGGGATGCTACCTAGGTCCATTGGGTAGACGACTCGTTCGGGATGCTATTTTGATGAGCTCTAAGTGCTTTGACACAAGAACTCCTGCGGGATGGGCGACTCCTCTGGGACATTATCTCTACCAGGGTGTCTTCGTGACTGGCCTACGTGCTCCGGCACTCGGGGCTTGTGTCGGAACCCCTAGGGACTATGACCCCTAGGTCACTGCAAGACGGGAGCAGGTTTTTGAAGGGCATCGCTCCTAGTTCACTAGCAGTTGGGTGTGGGGTCTTCCCCACTGCTGCCAGGCCTGTGAGACTCTGCAAGGGCTTGGATTGGTGGCTAGATCAATGGGATTCTCTGGCCACATTGATGCTGTGGGAGCCAGTCTTTACAGATAGATAGAGCGATGCTGTGCGGGACAGGCCGGGTGAATATGCGATTCGATAGTCCGTAGAGCACCGACAACTGTGGACCTTCGGTGACGTGGCACTCTTAGGGAGTGCCACGTGTTGCGTGATGACATCGTCATCTCAACCTTTATAAATAGAGGTCTTGAGAATTCATTTGAGGACTTTAACATTTTTCACTTTTTCACTCTAAAATTCTAGAGAGAGACATACAGGACCCTGCG
The DNA here is from genome assembly GCA_033070095.1 of Escallonia herrerae. Classification (NCBI taxonomy): domain Eukaryota; kingdom Viridiplantae; phylum Streptophyta; class Magnoliopsida; order Escalloniales; family Escalloniaceae; genus Escallonia; species Escallonia herrerae. The sequence goes on along the minus strand of JAVXUP010002405.1, from coordinate 21,872 downwards.
TTGCTTGAGCTGCAAATACAAATGGTTCGTACGATCCGAGCCTTGATCTCATATTAACAAATACAATCCCACGTAAATTAACTCAGATACCAGCTATAATGTCAAACCATCTGCACTTGAACATTACCAGTCGATTACCGCTGCCATAATAATCTAGTTCAACAACATTCTCCAACTGCCCATAAAAATCCTGCTCACTATCATTATAACAGTCACCTTTGATCACAACTCCACTGTTTTGGGTTTGTTTAGTAAGGTCAACTTCCATCATGTTAAACCTAAACCCGTTGACAATGTACACTTTATAACACGAAACTAGTCTACCAGGCCCAGTAACAAGCAATTTGAGACAAACATCAACTCCATCCTGGGCGGTCTACAACAACAAATAATTTGCACAAGGTATTAGGTTATTACATGTGGTCTATATTAGAAATGAGATGTGGTTTTAGAACTTACACGCAGTCGAAACTACTCAGGGAACGCGTTGTTTTGCATTTTCTCAAGTTTTCCATCTGATATCTCAGGATTTGCGAATAACATTTCCTCATCGTATTCACTGTATGTTATATAGCATCGTCATTATATTATGTTCTTAAACTATGAGGAGGAAGATATATACATTACTACTTACACTATGAATGGTGCAACTTCATTACAATTCATGAGAGCGTACAATGTTGCGGCAGTATACTTTTTCTCGGATAAATATCGATCACTCCATGCTCCAAGTGCACGACCAAGCTATTCTCTTTAGGGTTTTAATCTTATCTTATAGAGCTTATAATTATCAAAAAAACATATTTATCGTTGAAGTAAAAATTGAAGTTGACCTGTAAGAGAAGTGACCTGCTGCTGGAGATTAGGAATGAGTTGTTTTTCCTGATTTAGTTCAGAACCCCTGCTTCTCTAAAAGCTTTTGAAGTTGTGATTTAATGATGGCTGGGAACAAAACGGTCAACTTCAATCAATTGTTTTATCTCTTACCTTTGCTTCAAACACAAATCCTTCAATTTTTCAACCTGCAATATAGCAACAATGACTATAAGAACATATTTCAACTTAAGTGAGAAAAGCCAAAGCTTTGGAAAAATGCTAAAACATCATCAAATGATTCACAAAAGTCTCTTTAAACTTTCTTGAAATCATCAATTGTCTAATACAGTGATACTCATCCAATAATTGACTTTCTTTGTCTCCCATTTCTCAAAATTTTGAATTCATGAACTTTATTAACATTCTGATAGCCTAGCCTATTCTTTGGCTTGTAAAGAGTATCTGTTTCGCTAATGAAGCACAACAACATGTCTCATGGTTTTTAGGCTGAAGTGTTCAGCGGAGTACACAGGATTACAGGAAGTGTTCATACATAGAGTCATTCTTGGAAACCAGTCGCATGATTTCCCACCCTATATACTTAAATTCAGTTTGTCAACGCTATAATTGCCAGTACAAGAAGATGGGCTAAACTAAGAACCAATCTGTAAACGAAAAGATAAATTATGTTACAGCAAGATTTCTGGCTTACCTCTATGAAGTAACATTGTTGGTCATATCTAGTATATTGAATATCAAATCATATGCAATTCATGTTAAAAGAAATTTCTGGCTTACGACAACCTCTAGAAGTCACATTACTAATGTTATCTAGTACATCAAAAGTAAAATCTAAGCAATGTAAGCAATTTAATGTAGGGTTTATAGGCATCAGGTACGGGTAAGAAAATCTAAAGCATGCATTCTTTTTGAGGGAAATCATATTGAGAAATTGCTCGGTTCATTCAGATTTACATCGCAAGCATTTATTGGAATAAAGTTTAGATGACAACATAGAGAGTTTGAAAGCATTTGACATGCCTTGTCTTATATACAAATTAAAACTTGGGTAAATGATGTGTGACTTAGATTAGTAATTGTGCATAACTAAGCGGTTCCACATTTGAAACAGAAACCCATAAAATGGTGAAAATATAACATTCCACTTCTTCAAAATCAACCCATCAGAGAAGGGGCAAAGGAAAAGCCATCATAGCAATCCGGTAAAAATACAAGGAAACAACACCATGAATAAAACTAGCATCAAAGATACAGGAACTATAAGAACCACATATCACAGATGAGCAAATTCCGAGAACGCAAAACGCATCAGATTATCACACCCACAGGTAAATAACGGTGATCAGAAAACGGGAAAGGAGCAAATCAAAGTAATTTAGAAAAAAACATACCAGGAAGAGGTCGATGAGGATATGGTCAGGAAGGAAGGACAGATCTGAGATATTGGAGACGTGAGCGAGTGCTGAGTCAATCGCGAGCGATACTAGAGATGGCGGGGTTCTCATTCATCCCCCTGCTGGAAATTTGGTTGCTCTCTCTCTCTCCCTCTCCCTCTCTCTGTGCGCGTCTCTGTGTGTGTGTCTCCGAAAGACTAAGAGAGTGGTGGTCGTGGTGAGACTGTGAGAGTGGTGGTCGTGGAAAATTGGCTTGGCGGTGGCCGGAAATCGTGGTTGCAGCGGCGGCGTGGCAGCGAGGTGAATCAATTCGCCAGCAGTTAGTTTTAATTTAGGGCAGAGAGAGAGAGAGAGAGAGAGAGAGAGAGAGAGAGAGAGAAATTAGGGCACTTTATATATTTAATTTAGCTACCGCCACATCGGTTGCTAAATTACAGTCGTTAATATTAGCGACTGCTGAGCTGTCGCTAAAGGCGGTGCCATTTTTTTTGGTTGACCCGCCACTTTTTTCCTAGACTTAGCGACCGCTAGTTATAGTTGTCGCTTTGACATTTAGCAGCCGCTTTCCATTGCGGTAGCTAAATGTGGTCGGTAAAGGTGGCGCTATTTTTTTTTTGTTGACCCGCCACTTTTTTCCTAAACTTAGCGACCGCTAGTTATAGCTGTCGCTAAATTAAGATTTAGGGGCCGCTTTCTATTGCGGTAGCTAAACGCGGTCGCTAAAACCTTCATTTCTTGTAGTGTAGTTGTGGATTTAGGGATCCCTTGGTGGATTTCAAGGTTTATCTTTTAATCGTGAATTTGAATCGTCAGGGCTAGAACAACATCTAGCCCACCATAACCCCCTCTGCATCTAAGTGGCAACAAAGATCGTGGCATGCAAGCTAACGTTGAACTATGTTGAACGACGTAGGTGAACGAGACCCTAGCTCGTGGCATCCAAGCTAACGTTGGCGTGAATAAACTCACGTTGGCATGAATAATTTTCAGCAAGCCTGACCTGGTAATTGTCAAGGCAGCCATTTTTCAATCGATTCCCTAGTCTATGTATGGGACTTAAGGAATTGTGAACACTAATATATGATAGGTTGGGGAGACTTTCACCGTGGCCAACCAATGCGTGGATATATTAATTCGTGGTATGACGATACTCTTTTGTTTGTTGAATAAAAAATGAATGCAGAATTTACTGACCGGGTGTTTGATTTAGAAGACTATTTTAAGTATATTCAAATCCCTAAGACGGAGGACCTCAAATTTGCATGCAGTAAAGTGGTGGCGCAATGCTCAAGAAGCTCAAATGTATCATGGTCACGGATGGTGGCTGGTAGAGTCTAAGAAAAACTTTTGAAAGACTGATGAGTATTGTCTACTTTAACCGAGTTTTGTCTAATGCCAAACCACTTATGACTTTTGATAAAATGAAGAAATGTGCATATACAAAAGCATAATGTACAACACATACAGCTTTGAAGACATGTTTGCATTATGCTTCGTTTTGTACCATTTTTTCTGCTTTTATTTTTTCCAGTTAGGAATCTTGTTTAATGGTCAATTATTTTATTTGCTTTTTCAAAACATTAAACTTAAAAACATATCCGAAACTCCTTAAAGACATGTATTGATAAATTTATCCCTCAAGAAATAAAGAGCTGTCAAAAATAGCTCTCTTTGCGTAACTAAGCCAATACAATCTCTAAGTGTAGTATAGAATTAAATGTCACCATTTCGGGATAGGACGTATCCCAACAAGTTAACTAATGTATGTTTTTTTTTTTTCATTTTGAAAAGACATATTACCTTACATTTTCAAAAACATCTTTTATGATAAGAAATATTGTTTTTGTCCCCTTGCATGCATTTTAACTCATTTTTGTCACCCAAAATATATTTTAGTGATAAGTTTTGACCTTCTATCAGTAACAAAAGGTAAGATTATCATATTAGGGAAATGGAATAGCCTCTCCTAATAATAAAAATTTTCTCTTGACTTTTTACAAATCGTAGGACAAAATTTAGTACAAGTAAAGATCCAATTGAATTCAAATGAGAATCATAGAATAAATGGGTATCTTTTGGCATGCCAAGTTAGGGTAAACACAACAAGTAAATTCATTGTTCATGCAGTAGTTTCACGTGATCGATGGTGCTTGATCAAAACACTTGAGATATTCTTTTCTACTTTTTACACATGCATTCATGCATATTTTCCAAATGCATGCGTAAACAAAAAAACTTTTGCAGTGATAAGAAACTGGTGATAAGGCATGTTTGCAGTAAAAAGGTAAGTTTGAGTAAAAACTACAAAATGAGGGTCGGGCCGGCCCTAGATTCTCTCTCCCTTAAAACCCTTCTCTCTTCCCACTACAATCGTCCCCGCCACCATCACCGGTGGCGTTGTACTTCTTTCTATGCTTTCTAGGGTGTAATTTGTTTGATTTTTTTCTTAAGTGGACGTATTGCTCGAAGCTTGCCGACACTACAAGAAAAGGGACTTTCAGCAATGACAAATTCCGACGCTAAAAGTCCCTCTCCCGTCCAAAAAGACTTTTAGAGGCAGTTTAGTAACGGAATTTGAAAATCTGTGCAAAAAAAAAAATCAATTTTAACGACGGGATGATAAATTCATTAGCGATGGAAGTTCTGCCGCTAAAGATAAATTTTGTATTTTAGTTTAATTTTCTTTTGAAATTAATAATTTCAAAATGTATTTAGTAACGGAATATACCGTCGCTAAAGGTACTAGTGACGGACGTTTAGAGACTGAAGTCCGTCGCTAAAAGCATGTATAAAAAAGCTAATAGACATTTAACGACGAAAGTTCCGTCACTAAAAGTCCTCGTGCTAATACCTTTAGCGACAGTATATTTTGTCGCTAAAAGATTCTAGTTACACAACTTTTAGCGACAGAATAAATCCGTCGCTAGAAGTATACATTTTGTTATTTTTTAATACCCAAACCTGTAATTCAAATTCAAACTCAATTATCTCAATTTACATTAAGGTTAAATAATTGCTGATTCATATTAGCAATTATATTACCCGCACAGTATATTTATTCAACAATTAAAACTATACTAATTAAACATAAAATTTGTATATAGTGTTTGTACCTGATTTTCCCGTGCGCTGATCATCGAGAACATTTCCTCCGCAATGCAACAAATATTGTCTGGGTGTAACTGTCGCTCCAGGGGTGGTGTTTGTGGAGGGGCAGCAGAGGGTGGGGACGCTATTGTCACGGCATGTGCAGTCGTGTTGGGCAGGCCGTCTTATTGACGACATCCGTTGTATCCAGCCACCGCTTCGATTTCCTAGTACTCGCTCGGACTTGTGGAGGCTGATGGTTGGTCGGATTGCTGCCCAGATCCTCTAATCTGTTCATGAGGCCTGTGAAACAATAATTGACATTGAAGACATTAAGGCAACAGACATCAAATACATAGCTGAAATGTTAATATAAATAAATTAACTTGTAACATACATCGATATGCCGAAAAATATCTGAAATGAAGTTTCCCGCCTGATGTGCATTATCCTTATTCTTCAGTGTCGGACGACGACGTGAGATTTCGTTGTATTTTCGGGTACTGTAGGTAGGAATTTACTTTTCGCCGGCTGCAAGTTGAAGTTAATTATTGAGGTCTTTGTCTTGTTGGAGATTGAAAGTATTAGTGCTTTTGATTACCCTATTGAGTTATCAACGTTTTGCATGTTTCTAAAGATTCTGGAACAAGAATGCTAATTGTATCAAATTGGAAGTCGTGCCTTTGTTTTGAAGGCATGATATCATATGAGATTCCGTTTCTAAATCTTAAACGTGGAATATTGCTACTTTGTATGTAGTAAGGTCTTGTCTAAAAAATTCTGGCCTGGGCCACTCGTTTATTAAAGCTATACAATTTGTACTTCTTTTTTTTTTTTAAATGACTACTTTACATCAAAAAATAATAAATTCAATTCCATTGTAACATCATTTTTGTCCTTCTAAATCTCACATATAATTTTCATATTTTAGGATATGTATTGTTATCTTTTTTTTTTTCTAAGGAGTGATTCTAAGTACACATATGTCAAATTTAAGTCTTCAGAAGTTTATTTTGGTTTGTTAGAGTTTCAAATTATTTGGAATTAATTTTTATTTTACATGAGGCTTAGTAATACAGCCTTTATTATTTCTGCAGAATTAAATTAATTTGAAAGTAGGGACCCCATTCAAAACAAATTTTGGAGACCTTAGGGACACTAATATGTTAAATATATAACTTTAGATCCTTTTTAAGTAGTACTATTACAAATTCAATTAACTATAACTATATAGCCACTTTTTTATCGTGGGAACCATTAAAAAATATTGCATTTTTCATTTACGAAAAGGATTGTAAAAGTTATATATATATATATATATATATATATATATATATATTTATTTATAAATTGTTTGCTTTGGTTATGGTGGTTGTAGATTACAATAAGGTGTTACATCATTTCTTTTTCTGTTCTAAATTTCATATGCTATTTATAGTTTTTGGATCTAAGAATTTTTGTTTAAATATAAGAGAACGCTTTTCTGGGATATGATAATCAAAATTAAGTCTCGATTGGTCATTATATTGGCTAGAGATGCCTTTAGGATTAGTTTTCAAAACATATAATGGTAATTAATTTAGAAATTAGCTAACCTAGAAATAAACCTTAAGCGACACCTTTATGTTTAGTATATAATTCAAATAAATACTATTACATACAAAACAGAATCTGATGATATGTCGCGTAAAGAAACTAACATAAGTCATATGTGTCAGGTAATTTGAGTTTCATTGCGCTTTTAGTTTCGCTTTTTATATTACATAGATTTTATAGATTCTTGGTCAACTTATGCACTAGCAGGTGAGCCTCATATGGGTGCTGGTATTTGCCTCCTTAGTTTCCTCAAAGTTACACCGGATATGGCCTTTTTTCTCTTCACATCTTGACCTGTGACTTCAAGTTTGCTGTCTTTGATTGGGCTAGTTCTCCAGCAACGTGATGTTCTACTACAATTCCATTGTCATAACTCGAGTCCAATTACTCCAAGATAACTTTCTAAAAGTGCCTTGCCCAACAGTAACCCAACAGTAACGATGTTCTTAAAAGTGCCTTGCTATGTCTTTGATTGAGCTAGTTCTTCAGCAACGTGAGGTTCTACTACAATTCAATTGTTATAAATAGAATCCAATTACTCTAAGATAACTTCCTAAAAGTGACTTGCCCAACAATAACGATGTTCTTATCTGTTTTCCTTCTTTAATTTTCTATTTCCACGTACTTTACCAAATTCCTACATACTATAAGCACAGAGATGGATCCTCTGAAGGGCTGTCTGTATGGACCACAGTCACCGCCCAATTTGTGCAACATTGTATTTATTTTGCTATGTTATTGGTAGCAAAATGTAATTTTGTTATTTGCATGCCACCATTAATGTTACAAGTTGACAAAAAGTGGTCCCTGCCCCTCTTTTTCGTTCGTGGGTTTTAAGTGGTGACCACTCATCTTCATCTTTCATCTACAAATAAATACTTCCAAAGTTTCAACTTAGAAGGTTAATTTGTTTTTTCTATTTTTTTTGTTCAAAATCAGGGGATCTCTCTTGCTTGATTACAGTTATTGTATAGGATACACATGTATACGTATTGCTATGGGTGGCAAATGGGTGGGTGGGTGGGTGGGTGGGTGGGTTGGGTTTGGGTGTTAAATAATTGGGTTGGGTACGAATGGATCACCAACCCATTTTGACCCACTTAGTTATGGGTTAAATGGGTTATCTCTTAAATGGGTTGGTTTCACCCATTTACATCCATTTACCCAATAACAAACCATTTACATTTACCCAATCATAATCATTTTTCAGCTCTATTCATCGTCAAAGACTGAAACCTCGCCACCGCTGCATGGTTGTTGCCACCACAGCTGTATCCACCTCTACCGTCGTCGCCGCCATACCCACCTCCGCAGTCGCCATACCTGTACCCACCTCAATACCCACAGCTACCACTGACACGCCAGAATTAGCACCACTCCCACAACAAAATCAGCAACCACCTCCACTACAAGCCCCCTATCACCAAATTCATAACCACCATCGCCGTTGCAAAATTACAATTGCCACTGTCGCTATCATCGCACAGATCTCTTCCAGATCTGAGGATCTAGAACCACGGTCTACCACCACAAAGACCAACGACAACCACAGATCTGGAGGATCAAGAATGCTACTGCCGCCACGATCACACACCGTCCTCCGCCCTCTTGCCTGGATTTACATGCTTAATCAAGGCTAGTTAGTCACCATTTCAGCCGAGAAGATTTGGAACTCACCTATTCAGCTGAGAAGATTTCGGCATAAGAGGGGACGCTCAGTCAATGATGCTCTGTCGCTTGAGCTTAAAGAGTGTTGGTGGTGAATGGTTGTGGATTGGTTAGTGGCTCTCGCGGTGGCGACAGTGATGAAAGGTTGGTGACAGCGACGGCAAGTGATGGTGGAGGCGCGGCGACGAGAGGTGGTTGCGAGCCGTCAAGTGTATGCCATATGAGGAAAATTGGCTCATACTAATGGGTTAGATGGGCACCCATTTAAAAACTATTTAAACCAGTGGATAATTGGGTTTTATAGGTATTAACTCATTTAGACCCAATTATTTAATGAGTGCGTTTGGGTGACTTATAAGTGGGCGGATTTGGACGGATAAATCTTTCAAGTATCACATCGACTATACATAGGATTGATTGAGATCGATTCTTATAGGGGTGGTAGTTTCCTTCTTTCGAGCATGTTTTTGGAACATTGACACCAACTCCTAAACACGGTATCAGAGTTGAGTCCAGCTCATGCCCCATGGCTTTCAAAGCCTCTTTGTTGCTAGTTTTTAATACATCTGCTATTATGCTGAGCAATCACATTCACTAGACGTTCCTCACTGGTTACAACCTCAAACAATTAAATAAGAGCTTTGCTTAGCCGAATTAAAAGAGGCGAGTCCCTCAACGTGGTAAATGCAATGAACTAGGTAGATTTAGCAGGATTTGGTCATAATCTGGATTTTTATCGTTCTATAGGTGGTCTGTTTGCCATTCAGGTTACATAGCGTGAAAACGGGAGTTCCAATCTGATTGGAACTCCCGTTTTCACGCTAACTCCCGTTTTCACGCTATGTAAATATAATCAAAGTTATCAGCTGGGCTATTTAAGGGATGTACTTGGACCAAAACTTTGGTATTGTTTAAGGAAAGATATGTTCCATGGTTTCTTTATATAGCTAGTGGGTGCTATAATATTAAGACATGATCCGGATCTTCTTCCTTTTATACTAGCATTTGAAACAAACTTTGCACCTAGTGAGGAGGATCAGAAGATCTCTTACTGGATTATCCAAAGTCTAAGGTAGCGTTTGAAAACACTTTCAGTTTTGGTTTTCTGTTTAAAAAAAATAAAAATAAAAACTAGTTTAATTTTTTTTTATAAAAACAAATTGGTGTTTGATTACTCAATTATAATTTTAAAATTTTTCTTTAGTGGTGGTTTGCAGTGACAGTGGTGGGGCATGGCAGTGGCCGTCGGTCTCGACGGCGGTGGGCAGTGGCTGTGGTGGTGGTGGTCTCAAAATAAAAATTAGGATTAATTACACATATGTCTCTGAGGTTAGGGTATAATTACAGTCAAGAACACTAAGTTTAAAAATGTAACATACCGTGATCAAAACCTTTTCAAATGTATCAGTCGTGTCCATCCGTTCCAGATCCGTTAAAAAATTGTACTTTTTAGCTGATGTCAGTCATACGTATTTTTTAAATACTAATACTACCCTTATACCATATATATACAAATACACTATATAAAGATTAAAAACCCTGATTTAAAATCCCAAAATTAAAGTTTCAAATCTAATTCTTTCTCTTTCAAAATTAAAGTCTTAACTCTAATTTTTAAATTAGGGTATTTTCGAATCTTTATTTTTCACTTTTGATTATTTTAGATCGTTCTTTTTTCTTTTACTTTCTCTATATTTAAATTCTTAAATTGTCACTTTCCCTAAAAGCAAAATCTCTTCTTCTTCACAGTAGTCATTGTTAATTTCCATCCAGCCACAACAGCGATAGAGTCGGCGCCACCACCACTCCCGACCGGTCCCCATCTAAGCTATTTCAACCCTTCGTACATCACCGGCGACCGATCAACCAACACCCGTCGCCTGCCAGATCCACTGGTCGCCAATCAGATCTAGCCCGTGGCAAACCAGGACAAACAACCGCACTTCACCTGCAAAAACACGTCGGAAAAGTGGTTCTATGAAGGCACAAGCAGATCTGGCATTTGAATACCACTACGACTTCGGGTCTCATCCTGTTTGACCACCACGGGCTAAGACCAACCTCCGACGCTGCGGTAGCACTGCGGTGCTACGGCGCTGCAACGCTGTTTGGTGAGGGAGGGGTTCGTGAGGAAGGGGGTGCTAGCAGAAATGGTTGCGTGGTCTAACGGAGGTGGCTGCCGAGGAGGTTGGCAGTAGTGTGTGGTTACGGTGGGGTTAAGCAGTGGTTTGGGAAGAGAGATGAGAAGAAAAAAACTGAGAAGAGAGCAATATATGGGATAAATAACCTAAACTAAGAGAGAAATGATTTGGGAAGAGAGAGGAGGAAAAAAAATAAATTAAGTGAGAAATTTACATTTAAAAGTAAATAACCTTCAAACTCAAGGGTAATGAAGTCAAATTTTTTTAAAACCGTTATGTATTTTGCTATTCCGTTCAGTCAACGGACATAAGTCTAATTATTACAAACTATTGTCTTAGCGTGTAATTATCCTCTAACCTCATGGACATATGTGTAATTAGCCCTAAAAATTAAAATTGAAAACCCAAACTCTAAATGAGAGTTTTAAAAAACGGTCCTGTTTTAAAAACTGAAGGAAAAAAAAAACAAAAATTGCGTGTCAAACGCGTTTATTTTCTCCAGTTCACAAAACTAGCGAAAAAAATTGTAGAAATAAACGATTTCAAACATAGCTTAAGACTGCTTGACTCCTAATCTTCAAGCTTGACTCGCCAAAGAAAAAAAGTGAAGCGAAGAACAAGTTTGGCGTTGCACTTCGGGTGCTTTTAATTTCAAACGTAAACATTAAGCGTTTGACTAAAAATTGCTTTCATGTTTGTGCATCTCCGACACAGATTTTTTTTTGGAATTGAGTATAATCACTTTTGTCATGGGTTACTTACAGAGTTCACTATAAAAGCATATCTAAGCTGCTCTACCCCCCACCCTGGGTTACTTCAGAGCACGCAGAATTTAGCGTCGTGTGCTGATTTCTCCACACTCCACCGTATTTGGATATCTTGCAACATAATACCTTAAAAGACACTTCTCTATGAGGAGTAACATTGTCATCTTCCTATCATGTCTGGCTCTAGGCCTAACATTCCACGTAGCCACAGCCGTGCATCGTGGGAACGAGACTGACCAGCAAGCTCTGCTAGAAATCAAGGCCAAAATCAGTGTTGATCCATTTGGGGCCTTGAGTACCCGGAATGAATTCCTCCATTTCTGTCAGTGGCTTGGCGTCACATGTGGCAGACGCCACCGCTGGGTGACTATCTTGGACCTCGGGAGTAAAAAACTGACGGGAGCCATATCTCCCTACATTGGAAACTTGAGCTTTCTAAGTGTTTGTACCACAAAATATCTATTTTCACTGATAAATTCATTTTGATTAAATATCATTAAATGACATTTACTTTTTATTATTTTTGAAGAGATAATAGAAGATTCAAGAAGTGAAAGAAACCAACTTCTGAAAATGTGTCATATCGATAAGGGATAAGGGATAAGTGTAGTTGATTACTTATTAGTGGGTAATTATTTTTTAAGTGGATAGTTTATCTCTAAGTGGATAGTTTGTCTTGTAATGGTAGTTATTTTCTACAAACCATGATTGAGAAAATGTTGGAGGGAGCAATCGATCGTGAGGTTTGAGAAATTACTTCCAATAAAGATAAGGAGTGACAGTTACCAAGAGAAGACGGGTTACAAATATCCCCAAATACAAACGCAGATGGAAGGCAACAGAAAATGGGTCGTCAATCTCTCAACAAAAACTAGACTAGGAAGAATAGTTTGTTTAGACTTCTTTAGGCAGTCTGTTAGATGGCACAATCAATCATCAACCAGACAAATTAGTCTTTTTCTTTCTTTAGGTTAGAGACTTTTGCTGCCATCGATAGGAAGTTCAATTTCCAGACTTAAAAATATTGCGCTGTGTAAACATTCACAATCAATCAAAAGATCTCTTCGTCATTTTATGGGCGCACAGTCTTTTACATCTAATTTCCATCTCTTCGTCAAAATTTCTCGCTTTCAGGAAAGTCTTCAGGCCGTAAGGACAAAAAAGATCCCGCACTTTTAATTGATCGTGCCGCCGGCGCACAGATCGATAGTGAATTTGCCCAGCAGCGCAAACACTAAGGAAGTTAGCTCGCCTTAACAACAGCCTCACTGATATAATCCCACCCGAAATTGGCCATTTGACAAGACTAGAAAAACTGTTCCTGAACAATAACTCACTTACTGGCGAAATCCCGGCAAAGCTGACTGGTTGTTCTAACCTCATCAGTTCCGTTGCTCATCGAAACAAGCTACCCGGGAACATTCCAGTGGAGCTTGCCTCCCTTTCGAAACTCGGACATTTTTCTGCCGAGTTGAACAACCTAACTGGTAGTATCCCTCTTTCTTTTGGTAACTTATCGTCTCTGGTGCACCTATCTATAGGCAAGATTAGCCTCACAAGAAGTATTCCTGGTACGCTAGGCCAACTGAGAACATTGCCCGAATCGTTTAGCAATCTCTCCTCCAATCTTGCTTTCCTGTATCTAGACAACAATCCTATAAGCGGAGGCATTCCAGCCGGGATAGGAAACTTGGTAAACCTGAAATATCTTGCGATGTGGAACACACAAGTAAATGGTACTATTGAAAGCTCAGCAAGCTGAAAGACTTGATTTTATCTCATAGTCAACTTTCAGGGGTTATTCCATCAACTATAGGAAACTTAAGTTCGTTAATCGAACTGTACCTAGATGGAAACAATTTTGATGGCAACATTCCCTCAACTTTGGGGAATTGCACGAATTTACTGCTGCTAAATCTTTCTCAGAACAGCCTTAGTGGCAGAATACCTCAGCAACTTTTTGGCCTCTCATCCTTGTCAATACTTCTAGACTTGTCTCAAAATCATCTGAGCGGTACTCTTCCATCTGAAATCGGAGAGTCAACAAACCTAGGGTACTTGGACGTTTCTAACAACAAGTTACAGGGCAACATTCCTACTGGCCTAGCTAACTGTTTGAGGCTGGAAAACTTGTTCATGGAAGGAAACCTTTTTCAAGGGATCATTCCTTCATTATTTAGTTCTTTAAAAGGCCTTCTATATCTGGACCTTTCCCGCAACAATTTGTCCGGCCCAGTTCCAGCGTATTTTGGAGAAATCGACTTGCAATATTTGAATCTGTCTTACAATAATTTTGAGGGAGTTGTACCGACAAAAGGCATCTTTATAAATGCAAGTGCAACTTCAGTCATAGGCAATATCAAGCTTTGTGGGGGTATAACTGATTTGCATCTTCCCTTGTGCAAAGCCAAATTGTCGGAAAAGAGTAAGTCCGGGGTTAGATTAAAATTCATAATCTTCACAGCTTTTGGACTTCTTGGTATGACGATACTGTGCATACTACTACTACTTTTTTGTTTTCGAAAAAGAAAACATCCCACTTTGCATTCGCCGAAGGGTTCTATATTGAGACTATCTTACCAGTCTCATAAAAGCCACAGAAGGTTTCTCTTCTATGAACTTGATTGGTATCGGCAGTTTTGGCTCTGTGTACAGAGGAATTATTGATGATGGAAAACTTGTTGCCGTCAAAGTACTAAATCTTCAGCACCGGGGAGCTTCCAAGAGTTTCATGGCTGAATGTGAGGCTCTTAAGATCACAAGGCATCGCAATCTTGTCAAGGTACTAACTGCATGTTCCAGTGTGGATAATCAGGAAACGGCTGTGGTATATGAGTTCATGGGTAACAGAAGCCTAGACGAGTGGTTGCATCCAGTTACAAGTGAAGATGCAGAACCAAGACACTTGAATCTTCTCAAACGACTGAACATCATTATAGATGTCGCGTGCGCGGTTGAATATCTTCACAATTATTGCCAACCTCACATCGTGCACTGCGACATCAAACCCAGCAATATTCTTCTGGACAATGAATTCACTGGGCATGTTGGAGACTTTGGTTTAGCAAGACTTTTTGAAGAGAGAGCCTGCAACTTATCTGCGAACCAAAAAAGCTCTATCGGAGTTAAAGGATCTATTGGATATACACCTCCAGGTAACAATAACGTCTTAACTGCTTGTTTATCATGTTAATGGCTAATTAACATTTTCAACTGGTAGCAACAACAAAAAGGATGTGAGATGAACATTTCCTCCTTTTGCGAGTTACTTTTCCAAGTCAATTTGGCACAATGAATAGCTATTGGCACCTAAGTCAGCAATACCTGTTCTAAGCATGATAATTGGTATATAGTGCTGCTACGAATTCCTTTATTGTATAAGAATTAGCATGCATGGCTTGGGATTGCAATCTTAACGGAGAAGTTAATAGCATTTATTGATATGATTATACTGACTTCTCTTGTTTCTTCTACTACAAGATGCAATGGCTGCATGCGCAGAGTATGGCATGGGAAGTAAGGTGTCTGTACATGGTGATGTATACTGTTTTGGCATCCTCTTGCTGGAGATGTTTACGAAGAAGCGGCCTACTGATGACATGTTTAGTGGCAATATGAACCTTCACAACTTTGCAAAGACTGCTTTCTCCGAAGGACTGCTGGGAATTGCAGATCCCACACTTTTACAGGAAGGAGAAGAGGGGGAGACAAGCACGGGGACAAGCATCGCACATACTCAGCCTGTTGTTTGTAGAGAAGAAATCCATGACTGCATGACTTCTGTGTGTAAATCACACTCAAATGTGGAACGGGTCGAATATTAATAAGTGCACCTTTGCTAAATCCAACAACATTTTAATCAAAACAAAGCCGTCATTGATTTGTCAACCCTATAGAGAATGCTGTTGATGTTGTAGCGCGTAGAATTGTTGATAGAAAACCTGATTATTTGCTTCCACCCCTAAAACTTAGTTGCAGGATCCTCCAGTTCAAGCGATGATCCCACCTTGGAATCTCGCTCTGGATCCATGCTCCCGCTCCCACCCTAAGTACCATCAAGCTAGTGATGCTCGCTGCTCCGGAGCCACACACATGCTACTGCTCTTTTCCGTGCTTTGCAAATAGACATTGGGATTGCCTACTTCCTGTTTTCATCTGATGTTTCTGATTCTACTGTTTTGTTTCTAAGTTCTGCTTGCAAAAGGCTGTTGAGTCGCGATATCAGTTTCCAAGTGTGAACTGAAAGCAGTGGTGCAGCTACAGCTTCAAGAAACACGATTCTAGCACCTGGAATCAAATCTAACTGATTCATTTCATCTTTCCATATTCCTGTTTAGCATCTCTAGGTGTTAATAAAAAATATGATTATAGGCGTGTAGATCCTAGATAGCTAGCGCTCTTCCTATCCACTCATTCTCTTCGTCCAGCTCTATAAATAGAGCCATTGTATTCATCATTTACTACACCATCTGATATAACATATCATTTTCTTCTCTTCTTCTGTCTTTGTTAATACCATCTACATGGTATTATTTTCTCTTTTTGTTAATACTAACAAAAAGAAGGTCAGATTGCAGAAGTATATCACACCCACATTAATTTATAGAGGAAGCACTCAAAGAACAAAATTTTTGAGGAAACTTTATTTCTTGCTTACAATGAAAATAGAACCGTGCATAAAAATATACATAGAGTGCAGTAACTGACTCCTCCTAAGATATTGCCACTAACAAAAAACAAACTAATCAGTACTAATGATAATCTTTTTAGGTGACACCTCACCAAGAAATTGACTTATTCAAAGCTAAAACATACTAACTAGAAAATAGAAGTCAGTAAGATGCACTAATTTTAACATTCCCCTTAGTGCATGCTTACAATCAATCACCCCAAGTGCATCTCTGAACATCTCAAACTTTTTCCTTTGTAAGAGCCTTAGTAAAGATATCTGTCACTTGATCTCCAGTTCGCACCTTTTCTAAAGTAATTTCCTGTCCAAGTACCTTCTCTCTGACAAAATGATGTTGAACTTCAATGTGTTTCGTGCGAGCGTGAAACACAGGATTTTCTGCGAGCTTTATGGCACTTTCATTGTCACAGTGAATTGGAATAACGTATTCAACTTTAGCATAAATGTCACTGATCAATCGTTTCAACCACACGCACTCCTGCGTTGCCATTGTTGCTGCTACATACTCTGCTTCTGTGCTTGAGAGAGTTACATTCTGCTGCTTTTTGCTATACCATGAAATTGCAGCTGAACCTGTACCAAAACAGTACCAAGTAGTTGATCGTCGATTATTTACATCACCTGCCCAATCTGCATCGACAAAGCCACTCAAAATAAATCTATCACTTTTCTTGTACCTCAACCCATATTCTAAAGTCCCCTTCACATAACGCAAAATCCTTTTTGCTGCATTCAAGTGAGAAATTTGAGGCTTGTCCATAAATTGAGAGACAACTCCAACTGAATATACAATGTCTGGTCTAGTGATGGTTAGGTAGATCAAACTTCCTACAAGTTGTCGAAACTTTCTTCCTTCTTCCAGCAATTTCCCTTCATGTTTCTTCAACTTCAGATTTGGTTCCATAGGAGTTGACATTGATTTGGACTCTCCCATATTGAAACGCTCCAACAAGCTCTGAGCATAAACCTTCTGAGAAACAAAGTACCCATCTTCTAACTTCTGTATTTCCAAGCCAAGAAAGCATCCAATTTCACCCAGAATTTTCATCTCAAACCGAATCAATAAATCATTTCGTAAGCATGAAATTCCAACATTATCATCACCCGTGATGATCATGTCATCAACATACAACAAAACTACTACGCGTTTCCCTGATTCAAGCTTAACAAACATACTACAATCTGATTCAGAAACTTTGAAACCACAAAAAGTAAGATATTGAGCAATTTTACCATACCATGCGCGCGGGGCTTGTTTTAAGCCATATAAAGCCTTCTTGAGCCGAAAAACATAATGAGGGAATTGCTTGGATACAAATCCTTGTGGTTGCTCCATGAACACATCACGATCTAACTCACCATAAAGGAACGCATTTTTCACATCAAGCTGCCACAACTTCCATCCTTTGTATGCTGCCAAAGAAATAATAGTTCTTACAGTTACCATTTTTGCAATTGGACTGAACGTTTCCTCGTAGTCCAACCCATAGTGCTGAGAAAAACCACGAGCCACCAAGCGAGCTTTAAATCTGTTGACTGTTCCATCCGCCTTCTTTTTCACTTTGTAAACCCATTTACAAGTTACTGGCTCAATGTCTTTTGGTTTTGGTACAAGCTCCCATGTGTCATTTCTTAACAAAGCATTTGTTTCTTCTAGCATAGCTGCTTCCCATTCGGGAATACCCTTTGCTGCTTCATAGCATGATGACTCACAGTTGTCCATTGCTCCTAAAAAGAAACATGAACTCACTGTAGACTGATTTACTTGAACCTCATAATCTTTCAAATAACTAGGCTGCCTCTTCTCTCTAGCTGATCTTCTTGAGGCACACTGCACTTCATTATCATTCTCTAAAGTTGAAGAATTTAGTATGCCTTCAGAATTTTGAGCACTCCCCCTTGCTCTAAAATCATCTTGGTGAGTGGAGCATTCAACATTTTGAGAAGAGAAGTCTCTATTGGTTGAATCAACACCTTTTTCCGTTAGCTCAAAATCACTCTCAACAACTTCAGTGACTAATATCTGTGGACTGTAGTACAAAGACACTTCATCAAACACTACATTTCTCGATGTAAGACATCTATTTGTTACTGGATCCATGCACCTCCATCCTTTCCTGTTTAAGTCATAGCCTACGAACAAACATTTCTTCGATTTGGGGTCCAATTTCGTTCTATCGCTTTTTGGAACATGAACAAAGCAAATAGAACCAAATACACGAAGATGACTCACATCAGGCTTTACATTATATAAAAGTTTGAAAGGAGATTTAATACCTAACCATGGTGGAAGACGATTTATCACATGACATGCACATTGCATTACTTCAGCCCAAAGCTCTCGAGGAAGATTTTTTGCGTGTAGCCAAGATAAACTAACTTGTGACATGTGCCTTATTTTTCTCTCCACAACTCCATTTTCCTGTGGAGTTTTAGGACAAGTCATATGTCGGTTTCACAATGTTGAAGAAACTCACTAGACATAAATTCTCCTCCATTATCAGTCCTTAAGCATCTAATCTTCGAGCCAAACTCCCTTTTAATAATACTTTCAAACTCCAAAAATTTTGAGAAAGCTTTATTTTTCTCATTCAAGAAGTACACCCATGAGTATCTGGAAAAATCATCCACAATGACCATCATGTACCGAAAACCACTATAACTCGGTGTTCTTGTCGGCCCCATTAGATCTGCATGAACCAGTTCAAAAGAAATTATTTTGTGATTTGACGATTTCTTAAAAGGAAGGATGTGAGATTTTCCATATTGACATCCTTGACAGACTACACCTTTTGGAAGATCTTTTATTACTGGAACACCATCAATCAGCTTCTAGATGAAATCTGCTGCAGCATTTGGTATCCTACATGACCGAACCTTGCATGCCAAATTGAGGCACCATTATTTCGGCTTGTTTTCTCCACATAGGCTTCGACCGCGAACATGACAAATAGGGAGTCTCTTTTCTCTCCGACAACAAGAACATTAGCACTTATGTTCTTCACATTATCCAGAATTTTCACATCTTCAGGATCGAACAACACGTACTTTCGGGAATTAGTGATCTGGGGGACTGAAACAAGATTTTTCCTTAATCCCGGCACGTGATAGACATTGCTTAAAACAATATCATCTTCCTTCAACCTTTCGATGCGATACACACATTACCTTCTTTCTCCACAGGATGCACAGAATTATCAGTTGTGATAATCACTTTATCCCCATTATGTTGATGTAGCTCTGAAAATAGCGAATCATTTCCAGTCACATGATGTGAGCAACCGGAGTCAATGATCCACTCATTCTCATAGTTAACAGGGGCTGAAAAGGTTGCACTAGTATTAGCATGAGCCTCTGCTACTGCACTTGAAAAGCATTGCTCCCATTTTGGTTGATCAGAAGCTTCATCAGTCACCACGTTTGCATTTTCATCCACAAGCTTCACACGACACATTCTCTAGATGTGACCAGGCTGTCCACATCTATAACACCGCACATTTTTCCATCTAAGTTGGTTATTCTTCTCCGGATGCGAGCTTTCTCCAACATTCTTGTTACCACCTATTGCTTCCGAGAAATGCTTTGACTTGGAATTCTCTTTTGAAAACAGAACATCATTGGATTCAGTTTGTAAAGACATTTGCTTTGCCAAAGCTTCTTGGTTGGAAAACAAATTCTCTAACTCCTCCACTGATGGTTGACTAGCCCAACCTTGCACAAAGGTTACAAATAGCATATACTCTTTCCTGAGACCACGGATAAGATATCGCCGTAACCGTGCTTCACTAACAGGCTCGTCCACATCCAACTTTGAAATTTCAGAGCATATATTTTTAATTTTCAAAATATAATCTAAAATGGACATACCTCCTTGCGTTAGCCTAGCAAGCTCATTCTCAAACAATTGTAGCTGGGCCGTGTTCTTCTTTGTAAATAGCCTCTCAAGAATTCTCTATACTTCCTTTGGTGAGTTCACATCACGAATGTGATCAATATGCTCTTTGCTAATTGATGTTCTCAGAGCAAAGAGAGCCTTTCCACACTTGATCTTCCATTTGCGTCTTGGTTCGGCATTTTTTGGAGTGTCGTTTGGAATATCCAAATCAGCGCCATCAACTAGATCCCATAGATCTTGACCTTGAAGGTAAGCTTCCATGCACAATCGTCAGTAATTGTAGTTTGTGCCTATAAGTTTTTCCATACCATAATTTGTTGAGTTACTTCCATTGTTGTTGGGTTCCATCACCACACCAAGAGTCTAAGAGACAAAACAACAAACACCTCTTCTGCACACCTAACACCAAGCAAAGTTAGCACTTCCAACCTGGCTCTGATACCAGAACAAAAAGAGGGTCAGATTACAAAAGTATATCACACCCACATTAATTTACAGGGAGGCACTCAAAGAACAACATTTTTGAGGAAACTTTATTTCTTGCTTACAATGAAAATAGAATTGTGCATAAAAATATTTAGAGAGTGCAGTAACTGACTCCTCCTAAGATATTTCCACAAACAAAGTACCCTGACTCCTCCTAAGATATTGCCACAAAGTACCCTAACTTAGTCACCGGCGTTGACACATCGCCGACCACCACCAGGGACACCAACCTCGATCTGAGTCAATCTCGCCCAAAATCCAACACACTACTGTGTTCCTTTTTTTGGTCTGCCTAATTTTAGACTGTTTCCCCTTTAATTGGTTTATAATTAAATTCTTGGTTCACATTCATTTAAAAATTAAATAAAAAGGGAGAAAGTAGACAATTTGTCATCTTAGTCTTTAAACATGGATCATTCCAATATTTCAAAGCCTATTCAAACCATCTTGGCTGGTACTAATCATATTCTTTGGGCCAACCAATGAGAGTTTCTTAAAGGAAAAAATTTGGCCGCTATTTCGGTTGAAGGAATCTTTCTCCTACCTCTTATATAGCGACAATAAATTATCTCTAAATGTTTCTAGTGGCTTTTATTTAGTGACGCTAAAAAAGTGCTACTAATAATTGTCGTTGAAAGTGTTAGAAAAAAAGTCACAACAAACATTTAGCGACTACTAATTGTCACTATACACGGGGTTGAAGGAAAATTCCTACAACCCGGGTAGGAGCCAAAGTTTGCTCTTTCTTAAAAGGTTGCAAATATTGGCGATACATCACAGGCGATATTTGCAAACCAACAAAAGAAAAGGATGAGGAAGATTTCAAATTCGTGGAGTGACACGATGAATGGGTTGCAAAAAATCATCAAATAATAACATGGTTTAGAAATACATCTATTCCTTCCATTCATCTTTAATTCGACCACTTTAACACCGCGAAAGAAATATGGGATTTATTATCTCAGTACTACACCACCTGCGACATTACTCACCAATACCAGCTTTTGGGGACACTTCATCGCATGAGACAGGAACGTGGACAATCTATCAATTCCTTTTTATCCCAAATGCACTCCATCTGGGATCAGTTAGCACTATCTGAACCAAAGTGGGAGTGCAATGCTGACAATAAAAAATTTACTACTCACCGAGATCGTCAGCACCTGGTTCAGTTTCTTATAATTATAATTGATGATTTTGAATCTGTCCGTGCTTCTCTTCTCTACCGAAGTCCCTTTCCAACTCTTGAAGCTGCTATCTCTGACCTTCTTATGAAGAAACAAGGCTTGGTTCACTAAAATCACAACGCAC